>JAWZYT010003084.1:0-80000 GCA_034508575.1 Petrolisthes manimaculis | reverse complement strand
ACTTATTTTCTGTAATCAAAATATATACTTCCCTCCCTCCCCCTATCTTTCCCATGCATGGTTTCTCCCTTCCTTTATTCCTTCTTTCCTTCCTTTCCTGCACGACTACTTTCTCCTTCCCTTCCTCCCGTTTACTGCTCACTTTATTCACGGCTTCCTCCATTATGACACTTTTTCCTTTAGTTACTGCTTTCATATTTAATTCTCCCACGTAGCCTAGTCTATACCTGTTACCTCCTTTATACTCATCCCATTTACGTGTTGTTTTCCCTCTCTAAATCGCCCGTGTGTCCTTGTACAATAACCAACCACTCATTAGCATGAACTTATAACTACTCCAACTATAAGGTATAAGATCAGGTGTTCGAACCAGGGAATACGTTCATGATAGGGAAGGAAAAATAATCACGTGAGCCGAGTCAATTAGGCCACTAGTCCATTGAAGTTAAAGGAGGGCGTTATCTCTCACTAGAGACCCTATAAACCTTTCTATAGGGTCTCTACCTCTCACCACACATGTTGAGGAGACCTATACCATTACGTATACCGTAGGCCTGGTAAATGAACGAAACAACCGTACGATGAGTCAGAGAATATATTAATCGTTTAAATCATCTCTAAAATTGGCAATATATTTATCACTGACTGGTAATACATTAAAATTATCAGTACTCACAGATGATGAAGATGTTCCAACGACCACCATCCGACAATTACCTGAAAAGAAAAACAAACAAACTTAAATATACAAAGGCTACAAAGGCAAATGCATCGAACAAAATGCAAGCACAAAATACAGGTATGTAATTAAATGAACCTCTGAAACGAAATAACTATATATCTCTGTTAACTAAATAAACTTAATGACCTTGTGATCGTGTATCAGACTTGGTGGCTTCCCATTCCGGTATTATTACAGAATAACTTGGTTTTTGGTTAGGCTTGAGCAGTATTACCACATTAGGCTACGTCCTGGAAATTTGCACCAGTCACTTTATGATAGTTTACACTGGTTATACCCGGTAGTTTGCCCAGGTTAGGTCTGGTAGTTTGTCCAGGTTAGGTCACGGAAGTCTGCTGTGGTCTAAGTTAGGTTAGGTCAGGTCAGGTCAGGTCAGACTAGTTTCCAAATTATGTTTGTATGTTATATCTCGAAAACGGGGCATTTCTGAGAGAAACGCCATAGATGAAAAGTGTCTTAGAATGGTCCAAAATAGTGGATAATGATACTAATATATACAATATAAGTTAGTGAACCCAGGTTTTCTGTAAATTTACCCCCATTCCTCCTAACTGTACCACGAAACAAGCTCTTTCGATATATAAGGTGTTTCATGGCAATGTTTGAAGGACTCACTCACCTCCAAGTTACTGACTATAGCCTAAATCATAAGGTCCCTTAAAAGATATCATACCTGGTCTGTTGGCAGGGAGTTTTGAAGTCACAGAGAACCACCCCATTCTTCATGAGTTAATGAGTTACTAAGATGCACCAGGGACTGAATCACACACTCACACACTCACAAACACACACTCACACACAACACGATGGACGCCACATGTTCGGAAAATGAGGCTGCAAATGATGACACCTTTTCCCAAACCACAACAACCACGCGGACAATCTCCATAACACAGCAACACTAAACTTGTCTGAGGGACTGAGGCAGCAGTGAGGCTGAGAGGCTGATGAAAACAAATACATCTTAGTAAAATCTGTCGTAATATATCAGTGTTAATTCTAAAAAAATATGTAATCTGATGATTCTAAGAAAAATAATTAGTGTTAAATAGAAATTTTTAATAATAGGTACACTGTATTATCAATTACTAGGTAAAAATAGGTAAATTGTGGGGGGTATGAATTTTTGTAATGTTTATAGAAAATGGGATCTCACGGATTATAAATTGGTAACTCAGATAAATGTTGGCGACACATTTCTCATTGATGTCTTTATTCTCTTCCATGATATTGCTGCTTGTATTAAATGTAAATAAAAAAAAAATAAAAAAAACATACCGCCACTTTTACAGCACACACACACACACACAAACACATTTATATACAGTATATTTGTGTGTGTGTGTGTGTGTGTGTGTGTCGGTATATAAAATGACAATTATACCTTTAAATCCAATACCGGTAGCACTATCAACGAAATATACATACTCCTTATCCACATGATGTAGTCAAGTAATAAATTTATGAGATTAATATTATATGTAAATGTTGTAAATAATAACACTAATGGATGATGGGAGAGGCAGTAATGGTGGGAGACAGCAATAGTAGGTAATATAGGAGATGGTAATGGTAGGAGATGATGGTGGGGGAGGAGGAGGAGGAGGAGGAGGAAATGGTAACCAGCTGTCTTATTATTCCTCTCTCTCTCTCTCTCTTTCTCTCTCTCTCTCTCTCTCTCTCTCTCTCTCTCTCTCACACACACACATTTTACCCTGCCCCTTCCTCAACTTGCATCATTCTATCTCACCCTACCTCACCCTACCTCATCCTTCCTCACCCTGCCTCACGATTCCCCACCCTTCCCTCTCGTCCCTCACACTGCCTCACCACTCCTCACCCTGCCTCACCACTCCTCACCCTGCCTCACCCTGCCACACACACACACACACACACACAACAAGTCAGCCTGAGTAACAAGTCGTGTCTTCAGCCATGCCTCTCATTCCTCAGTCCATCCTCTTCCATTCCTTTCTTCATTCCTCATATTTTTCTCTCGCCATAATATTCTTTCCATTCCTTACTCCTCCATTCTTCGTAATAATGTTTTCTTCCTTCGTGGCTGTTAAATTTCTCCTCATGTATTTTATTTGTTTTGTCTGTCTGTCTCTCTCTGTCTGTCTGTCTGTCTGTCTGTCTGTCTGTCTGTCTGTCTGTCTGTCTGTCTGTCTGTCTGTCTGTCTCTCTCTCTCTCTCTCTCTCTCTCTCTCTCTCTCTCTCTCTCTCTCTCTCTCTCTCTCTCTCTCTCTCTCTCTCTCTCTCTCTCTCTCTCTCTCTCTCTCTCTCTCTCTCTCTCTCTCTCTCTCTCACACACACATAAACACATAAACAAATAAACAGAAAAACAAAATTGCAGGTAAACATTGATAAGTAAACAATAAATGGATACCAATACATTGATAAGTAAACATTAGAAAGTAAACATTGATACATAAACAAATAGATAAAAAACTTTGATAAGTAAACAAACATATAAAGAATAAATAAGTAAACATTGATTAGTAAAACATGGATAGGTAAAATATTGATCATTAAACAAACAAATACGAACCAATAAAAAGAATAAATATCAATTAGTAAACAAACAGAATGATAAATAAAAACAAAACAAATATAAAGGATAAACAATAATAAGTAAAACAAACAAATATAAAAGATAAACAATAATAAGTAAAACAAACAAATATAAAAGATAAACAATAATAAGTAAAACAAACAAATATAAAAAATAAACAATAATAACTAAAACAAACACAAAAATAAAACAAACCAACGAGTGAATAAGAATGATGGAAGATACAAGTGTTGCTGATAATTTACGAGGACAGCTTCCACGAATAAGAGAATTTCACCTTTTTAGCCAAAGTATGTGAGAGGAGAAGACAGTACTCAGAGTGGTGAAGTTATTTATAGTCCAACGTCTAGTGTACACCCCAATATTTATAGTCCAACATATAGTCTAGTACTGTATGTATATTTGTAGTCCAAGATATAGACTATACCGGATATTTATAGTCCAACATACAGACTATACCCATTATTTATAGTCCAACATATACACTATACCGGATATTTATAGTCCAACATACAGACTATACCGGATATTTATAGTCCAACATATAGACTATACCCGGAACGAAGGAAAAGGAAACACAGAAGTGAATAAATGAAGGAAGGAATGGAATAAAGGAAGTAATAAACAAACGAAGGAAAATGAAACACAGGAATGAATAAATAACTGAAGGAAGGAAGGAATGGAATAAATGAAGTAATAAACAAACGAAGGAAAATGAAACACAGGAATGACTGAATGACTGAAGGAAGGAATGACTGAAGGAAGGAATGAAGGAAGACAAGAGAGAACGAAGCTACCCTGAAACTATTGATATCAGGAAGAGATACGATGAAATGGTATGGACTGGACGACTTCTGGGGTACCACACACATGGGAAGGAACGAAGGAAGGGAGGAAGGAAGGAAGGGAGGGAGGATAGGATAGAGAAAGGAGAGAGGAAGGGAGGGAAGGAGGAAGGATAGGATAGGGAAAGAAGAGAGGAAGGGAGGGAGGGAGGAAGGATAGGATAGAGAGAGAGAGAATGGAAATGGAAGGTAGAGAAAGAGAGAGAGAGAGATAGAGAATGGAAGTAGAAGAGAGAGAAAGAGAGAGAGAATGGAAGTGGAAGAGAGAGAAAGAGAGAGAGAATGGAAGTGGAAGAGAGAGAAAGAGGGAGAGGCAAGAACAATAATCAAGGAAGTGGGCAAGATAAGGAGGAATTGGGAAGATGTTACTCAAGTTGGTTTGGTGGGATGACTATTCCTTCCTTCCTTCCTTCCTTCCTTCCTTCCTTCCTTCCTTCCTTTCTTTGTTCCTTCCTTCCTTCCTTCCTTCTTTCCTTCCTTCCTTCCTTCATTCCTTTGTTCATTTATTCCTTCCTTCCTTCCTTCCTTCCTTTCTTTATTCATTTATTCCTTCCTTCCTTCCTTTGGGTATTTATTCCTATCTTCCTTCCAACCTCTCTCTCTCTCTCTCTCTCTCTCTCTCTCTCTCTCTCTCTCTCTCTCTCTCTCTCTCTCTCTCTCTCTCTCTCTCTCCTTCCTTGTCAATGGTGTATAGTACTAGGAGTCACACACAATACATACATACACCTTCACTCACAATACAGCCACACCAAGTGATCACATTTTATATTTCATCGACACACCTTCACACCCAAGCCTGTATATTTAGGAGGAAGTGTGTGTGTGTGTGTGTGTGTGTGTGTGTGTGTGTGTGTGTGTGTGTGTGTGTGTGTGTGTGTGTGTAAAAGTTGTATTCTGTACGTGTTTGTGTGTGTGTATGTGTACGTGTGTGTGGATGAATATTTAAGAGTTGTATATAGTACGTGTTTGTGTGTGAGTGACCGTGTGTGTGTGTGTGTGTGTGTGTGTGTGTGTGTGTGTATTGATGGACGTGGTTCTGACCCTCTCGATAAATGCTGCCTTAGATATTCACACCCGGAAAAAAAAACACGAACACATGTACATACAAGCACACATGCATGCAAGGACTCTTATACCTGTAATCACACACACACACACACACACACACACACACACACACACACACACACACACACACACCACAGTCACTCACACATAAACAAGTACATAATACAACTCTTACACACACATCAAATCGTACACACACACAAGCACACAAACACACACACACACGCACGCAAATTTCTACATTAATACACACACATGTATACAGTACATATATACACTCAGCATAAACACAGTTGACAGTTGTGGTATTTTTATGCAAACTAGACCACCTGATTTTACGAATATATATGCGTTTGGTCCGTGTAATAATAATAATAAATAATAATAATAAACGGTTTAATTCATATAGTGCAGTCCTGGGGCTGAAAATATAAATGGGTGATACAATGTAAAAAAAAAAAAAAAAAAATGGTAATGTGTGTTATGACATAGAATTCTACAGGTACATATGGGCGAAGTTTGAACAAAAAACGAATGAAGAATAAACGCGTGAATGGGATAGAAGAGCTAGGGAGAACAGAGGGGAAGGAGAGAGAAGAAGAAGAAGAGGGGAAGGAGGAAAGAGAAGAAGAAGAGGGGAAGGAGGAGAAAGAAGAAGAAGAGGGGAAGGAGGAAAAAGAAGAAGAAGAGGGGAAGGAGGAGAGAGAAGAAGAAGAGGGGAAAGGAGGGAAAGAGGGAGTAGTATAAACTGTCACACCTTCTCAATACTTTATAACCACCCACCCTTTTACTGTTCTATATGTTGTGTACGTGTATTCATGTGTGTGTGTGTGTGTGTGTATGTGTTTATGTGTGGATATGTGTGTCTTCTGTGTGGATATGTGTGTCTGTGTGTGTGTGTTTTTTTGTGTGGATATGTGTTATTCTCTGCTTGTGCATGTATATATATGGGCATGTGTATGTATGTATGTATGTATGTATGTATGTATGTGTGCATGAGGGGGGACACACGCCCTCTCACGATAAACTGTGACCTGTGTAATTTGCGGAGTTAATGTGGGAGTAGCGTGTGTTCCCCCCCCCCCAACTCTGCCCCCTCCCCCACACCCCCATCTACCCCTCTGTTCCCCACACCCCCATCTACCCCTCTGTCCCTCACCAAGTTCTTCCCTTTCTTCCCCCACCATTCCCCTTCTCCCCCACCACCACCATCCTACTCCTCCTCCACCATCCCTGTCCCAACCTTCTCCTATTTACTCCCCCAACATCCTATTCCTTCCCTACCATGCCCATATCTCCCCCATTTTCCTCACCATCCCCTTCTTCTTCCTCCTACTCCTCCTTCTACTCCTCCTCCTACTCCTTCTTCTCCAATATCACCCTAACCAACTCACCCACCATGTACCCTCCTCCTCCTCCACCCACCACCACCCTCTATTCCTCCCTGTTATTCCTCCATTAACTCCTCCATTTCTTTCCATTTCTCTTTTTTCTTACCCAGCCTCTACATCCTTCTGTCTTTCCTCCTTTATTCCTCATTACTTTCACTCTGAGTACGGTACACATTCCCTTCTTATCTTTATCTACTCTAACTTCCATCCATCCATCTCCAAAATTATTCCCTTCAACATTTTTTACCCCTTCCTTATAGAAAAATGTATATATGTATCGAGGTTTGAGGTGTGAGGTTGTTGGTGTAAGAAATAAGAGAGAAAAATAAACGACTATTGAAACCACATATAGCCTACAGTCAGACACATTCATACATATAGACATACACCCATTCATGCATACATATACACACATTCATGCATTCATACACCCATTCATGCATACATATACACACATTCATGCATTTATACACACATTCATGCATACATATACACACATTATCCTATACATACATACATACATACATACATACGAGGTCAAGGACATAAAAGTGTCACCGTGTATCATCCCTTTCCATTTATTCATAACTTTCATTTCTTCATTTTTTTTTCTTATCTGTCTTTTAGGATTAAATTTTTATATTGCATTTCTGATATTTATTTTGTTTTAAAGATGTATTTAGTTTTTTTTTTTTTTGGCGTTCATTTTCATTTCACTGTTCTTTTCATCATCTGTCCTACCACACTATCAACTCTCTCTCTCTCTCTCTCTCTCTCTCTCTCTCTCTCTCTCTCTCTCTCTCTCTCTCTCTCTCTCTCTCTCTCTCTCTCTCTCTCTCAGCCTTACTACTTGAGGTATATCGACCAAGTTCCCTCCCCCTCCTTCTCCCTTCCCTCCTTCCCTCCTCACCTTGTCTCTCTCTCTTCCCCCTTTCTTCACCTCCCTCGTTCAGTCATTCCTCCTTTTCCTTCTCCTTCATTCGTTCGTTCTTTACTCCTTTCCTTCGTTCTTTACTCCTTTCCTTACTCCCATTTTAAACCCAGATTTCTTTCTTCCTCCCTCCATTATCCTTCCTACTCCAACTCCTTTCCTTCATTTCACTTCTTCCTTCCATTATTCTTGTTCTCAGTCATTTTCTTCCATTTTCTCACTCTTTTTCTCTCTCTTCCTTTCTTTCAGTCGTCTGCAATTGCCTTCTTCTTTGCTATACTTTCCCTCACTCTTGTAGGTTAGATAGAATAGCAAAATCAAGCAGCCTCGAAAGGACCAGTAGGTATGTTGCTGTTTGAGTCCTTTGTATATATTCCTTTGTATCTTCTTCTCCTCCTATCTCTCTCTTTTTTTCACCAACTTATTTTCCTCTTTATAATAATTTTCTTCACTTTTTCTCTATATCTATCTGTTGAAAATTATCTAAGTATCTTTATCTAAGCTGGTGAATGAGTCAGTAAGAGTGTGTATAGAAGCAGAGTGAGTGTGGGAAGGTGTGAATGTGTGTGTGTGTGTGTGTGTGTGTGTGAGAGAGAGAGAGAGAGAGAGAGAGACTGGAATGAATGTGTGTGTGTGTGTGTGAGACTGGAATGAATGTGTGTGTGTGTGTGTGTGTGTGCATGTGAGAAAGTGCATGAGTGTGAAGCATTTCTTTTTTAATGAGTGACTAAAAGAATGAGTGAAGGTTTTTAGAGATGATGAGGGAGACGGAGAGACGAAAGAAGAGACGGAGGAAGAGGAGGGTGTGGAGGGAGTGAAGGGAAGGAGGCTGATGGACAGATGTTATCACCTCTTGGACAGAGAAGTTGATGGACAGCTGCACCAGGGAGGGAGGAAAGGAGGAAAGGAAGGAGAGAAGGGACGGAAGGCAAGAATGGGAAGAGCGAAGGGAGAAAGTGCATAATAGTCTCTCTCTCTCTCTCTCTCTCTCTCTCTCTCTCTCTCTCTCTCTCTCTCTCTCTCTCTGCTATTACTTTTATTGTTATTATTATTATTGATATTATCATTATCCTCATTGATATTTTGCACGTAAGCAGACATCGCTATAACACACACACACAGACACACACAAACACACAAACAAACACACATGCAACACACAAACACACACACACACAGGAATGTAGTCACCACCTGCTTTTACCTGACAGTGTTGTGGTGTGGTGTGGTGACGTAGTGGGGTCATTCTCTCTCTCTCTCTCTCTCTCTCTCTCTCTCTCTCTCTCTCTCTCTCTCTCTCTCTCTCTCTCTCCTGTGTGTGTGTGTGTATGTGTGTGTGCAGGCTTGTATCTATATGTATTTATATAATGTATTTCTATGACGTCTTATTCACTACGGTATTGACTTCAAGTTTTTATATCTTACACCTACAAACACACACACACACCCCACCTCACTCATACACACACACACACAACAACAACACATACACACACACGACACGACACAACAATAACAACAACAACAACAACAACATACACACACAAACACACACACACAACAACAAATGTATCGTAAGCAGCCATATATATGCTTAATGTTTGTGTACAACCGGGACCTGGATGTGTTTGGGAGTTTGGGTTCACTTTACTGTCGTGTTGTCAGTCTTCCCTTCCTTCCCTTCCCTCCCTCCTGTTGTAACCTTTTGGACCGCGGGGTTTTTCTTTGACATATTTAGATCGTCTGGTGTTGGTCGTCCGGGTTTTTTCTTTGACATATTTAGATCGTCTGGTGTTGGTCAAAGTATAGAAGAGGAGAAGATTTATTTTCGGCGATTCTGTCTTGAAATGAAATCAGATTAAGATCGTCTGGTGTTAGTCAAAGTATAGAAGAGGAAAAGAAGATTTATTTCCGATGATTCTGTCTTGAAATGAAATCATATGGAATGGTTACTTACTATTTTCTCCACACTATGTCACGAAGCAGAGACATGGAGTTACTATATACCTACAATTTGGGATAATCAGATGTTTACTAATAATATTCACCCAAAACAATGTCTAACCTTAGTTAATTATTATCGGGTTTACTATGGAGGGTCCGACCTTCTGTTGTGGACGACGAAATGGAGGACTATACCGATTCCTCCTAACTGTTGTATTAATCAGATTCCCTATTTTCAGGCATTTTGTGGAGGACTCAGTGGCACTCCAATTCTTCCCCTCACACACACACACACACACACACACACACACACACACACACACACACACACACACACACACACACACACACACACACACACACACACACACACACAACACCGATATCACCTCCCTGATTATTTGAGAAACAGACGTATTTTTCAGCATTGATTAGTTTCATACATATATTGCCAAGAACTGTATAATCAAAACACTCTTTAATTTGCTCTTCGAAATTTTCTGTGTTTTCTGCTTATCGGAACATCTGCGTCAGCACTTGCTCGTGTGCGCGCGCGTGTGTGTGTGTGTATTGGCAGGTGAAGGAGGCATGAATGTGTACAGGTGTTGGAATCTTTGGGTAACTGTGTATGTGTGTGTGTGTGTGTGTGTGTGTGTGTGTGTGTGTGTATTGGCAGGTGAAGGAGGCATGAATGTGTACAGGTGTTGGAATCTTTGGGTAACTGTGTATGTGTGTGTATGTGTATGTGTGTGTGTATGTGTATGTGTGTGTGTGTGTGTGTATTCATATAAAGGTGTTCAGGTTTGTGAATCTTAGTGTGTATGACTGTGTGTGCGTGTGCAAGATTGTATAAGTAATAAACAATTGTATGTGCACTTTATTCACGTGTGTGGGTGTCCGTGTACGTATGTGTATGTTTTCGTCTGTGTGTGTGTGTGTGTGAGTGCTGTAGTCTGTGTGTTGTAGTCTGTGTGAGTATACATGTGTGCATATGTGTGTTTTGTGTTTTATGCGCGCGCCAACCAACTCTGACCCCTAAGCTACAAGGCCATAGGGCTGAAAAGCAGTTTAATGCTCCAGTGATCACAGTAGCTTCCCGCCTGTCTCTCTCCCTCCTTCCATCCCTCCCTATCTCCCTCTCTGCCTCCCTCTCTGCCTCCATCCCTCCCTCTCTGCCTCCATCCCTCTCTGATACCCTCCCTCCTTCCATTCCTCCCTGTCTCCTCCCTCTCTGCCTCTCTCTCTCTCTCCCCACCTCCCTCTCCCAATTCATCCTCTCTCTCTCTCTCTCTCTCTCTCTCTCTCTCTCTCTCTCTCTCTCTCTCTCTCTCTCTGCTCCTGCATATGCCTTCTCCCTTCCTCTGTACTTGCGATTCATCCTATGCCCCTTCCTGTTTCCCTTCCTCCCCATCATTCTCCTCTTCTCCCTCCCATCCTTGTCTCCTCTCAATGTATGTTTTTCTCTTTACATCGATACCTTATCCCTATCTCCCTTTCTTCCTTCCTCCTTCCCTTCGTCCTTCTGTTCTTTCCTTACACTTCCTTCCTACTCTGTTTTTCACCTTCTCTCTCTTCCTGTCTATCTTACTCCCCCAAATCTTATTTTTTTTATTCCCTCCTTCACAAAACTACACCAATGAAAGTAAAAAAAATGCAATCACTACTACGAACACAGCCAGAATTATAAGTTTCTCCTTGTTGGTGTTATTTGTTCTTTCATTTGTTTATATCCATCACTTCTTATCAACCCATTCATCACTCACTCAACCACTTGTTTATATATTCATACATCGTCTACTTTCACCTCCCCACCTTACCTTCAAATTACACCTACTCGTGTATCCAACTTTTTATCATAACATTTACCTTCTAATTCTGATATCCACTTTCTTGTTTAGACATCATCCACTTCTCTGTTTACACATCCACTTTCCAATGTAGTCACCCACACGGTCATTCGCTCATCCACATTTTCACTCATCCATTCTATCCCAAAAACAAATCACCCATCTATTTATCTATCTACTCAAACCTCACAACCTTAATATGATTTATTTGTCTTTCCCTCCCTCCTATTTCCCAAACATTTGATCGTTCCCATCTTTCCACCTACACATGTCCACCTCACTCATCCACCACCTAACCCTCCTAAACCTGTCCCCTACCAGGTCCACCCTACCTCCACCCACATACCACCCCTCCATCTCATGTTCTTATGGCTACACACCTAGCTCCCCCAGTCCACCCATGCCTACCTACCTACCTACCTACCTACACATACCCTTCTGCAGTATATACCTCGCATGTGTCCATCCCTCCCTATCCCCTGTTATCCCCTCCCTACTACCTGACAACCATTGCCTCATGACCTCCCTCCCTCCACATCCCACTCCCTATCTGACCACCCTCGCCATTCCTCCCCACCCCCCCCACCGCCCTCGTCTTCCCCCCACACACAACAATTACCCCCACCCCCTCCACACAATCTACGCTACCGGCACAATTAGCGATTTTCCCCACCACATCCCTTTCATATTTTGGAGACGTCACCACTACCACCACTACCACTACCACTACCACCCTTGCCTCACCACTACCCTACCACTACCACCCTTGCCTCACCACTACCACCACCATCACTACTAATAACTTTAATGACTACCACTAATGTACTTTTTTGAACTAAATTACCGACCTAGGACAGTGGATGATGCAATTAGTCAACAGGTTTTTGGACCCCTGATTTATAAGAACCCGGATTAAAAACACGGTATCGGAATTTCTTTATTATTGTCTCCCCTAAATAAAGTTTTTTTTTTTTCCTTCTTGTAAATCGTGGGTTGAGTTTTTTTTTTTTTTTTTTTTGAACATAATTTTTTTTTTTTTTTCATATGTTTTTATTCTTATTCTTGGGGGAAAAATCACCTACTTTTCCTTCTATCTTCCTTATTCCCACGCCTTTTTCTTTCATATATGAAGCCTTGTTATTTTTCCTTTCATTCTTATATTATCTTCCCAACCCCTTTCTCCCTTTTTCCTCCCTCTCTCCCTTCCTTTCTTCTAATCCCCTTTCATCACCTCTATCTAACCCTTCCATTCTCAAACCTCACTATTATTTATTTCCACTTCCAGAAAACTTATATTTGAGATTGTTTTGGTGGTGTGTCCTTACTCATATCCCCTACTTCTTTTTCTTATCTTCCCCTACTCTCTCTCCCCCTTCTCACACTTCCACTTTTCTCTCTCCACCACTTCTCCTTCTCCTTTCACCATCTTTGTCACCCCCTCCCTCTCACCCCCACTTTCTCCCTCTCCCCTCTACTTACCCGGATCTCAATGTCTTTATACTTTGTCATCCTCCCTCACCTTTCTTGCCCACTCACCATTCATGCCCACTCACCTGTTGTTCCCCTCACGTGTCAGCCCCTCACTTTTCTCTCACCCACTCACCTGTCCCCTCATTGTCACCCTTTAACCTGTTCCACTCACCTTTCATCCCACTCGCCTAGTATTTCCTCACCTGTCACTCTCACCCCTCACCTGTCACTCACATCCCCACCTCTGTCTCACCTTTCTAGTCCCTGTCATCTTTCTCTCACCTCTCATTACTTTTTCCTCCCTCTCCCTCCCTGTCATCTTCACCCTTACATCATTACCACTGTCTCTCTCTCTCTCTCTCTCTCTCTCTCTCTCTCTCTCTCTCTCTCTCTCTCTCTATATATATATATATATATATATATATATATATATATATATATATATATATATATCATTTATCTGTGCATCATCTATCTTTCTGTCGATGACTTTATTAACTATGGCCTGTATACTTTGCCTATATGTCTGTCTATTTATCATACATCTATAATTATAATAACAAACTAGTCAATCGTTTCCCTTCTCTCAATTCCTCTCTAATAATTCCATTGTACCCTTTCTTTCCACTCTCTCCCCCAACTTCCACCACTCCACCTCCTCCTCCACCTCCTCCCTCTCCTCCTCCTCCTCGCTCTCCCCAACTTCTGTCACCATCTATTCCCTTCCCCAACTTCTGTCACCCTCTCTCCTTCCCCCACCCCCTTCTCCCACCTCTGTCACCCCCTCCCTCCCCCTCCCCCCCACAATTAGGCTGGTCCACCCCATCATTTGTAACTCACTACACCTGCGAATTTTTCATCATAAATTACGAAGGCTGTTGTTTGACCCCCACCTTCCCCCCCTCCCCCCTCACTCACCCTCCCCATCTAGGCCCCTACCCCTTCTCCCTCCCCCCTTCTCTCTCTCTCTCTCTCTCTTTCTTACACACACACACACACACAGTTTAACCCCTTCCCCCCACTCCTACTACTGTATCTTCCTCAGACCATACCCTCCTCTTCTTCCTTCTTTACCCACATTCTTCCCCAACTTAATGTCTCGTCCCCTACCCTCCTCATCTGTACCCAGTCCCTTCCTTCCCCAACTTCCTACCTCCTCCCTCCAGCCATCTCCTCTTTCTTCATCTTTCCTAGTTCCCCCTACCCCCATCATTTTTCCCATTCCTGTCCATCCCCTTCCATTCTCTCAACCAATACCATTCCAAATCAATTCAACTTTTTGTCTACTTTACATTACCCTCTGTTCTACTTCCTTTTATTACATTTCTTTCAACACCATTTGCTTTCCTTCCTTCCTTCCTTCCTACCTGCGTTATCACCTACTTTTCCTTTCCCCTACTCCATGAACTGCTATCTTCTCTCTCTTGCTTCCACTTTCTCTTATACTCTCTTCCTCCTCCTCCTCCTCCTCCTCCTCGCCCTTCCGTTCTCTCCCTCCCTTCTCCCCTTCTCCTTATCTGTTCTCTGCCTATCTTCATCTCCCTCTCTTCCTCAACCTGCCTCGCCACTGCCATCACGGGCTACCACTGAATTCTCTAACTACATGCCTGCACACACACACACACACACAGACACACACACACACACACACACACACACACACACACACACACACACACATACCCACACAACAAATCTATCTTGACTGAACATTACACTGTGTATGGGAAAACGTGAGGGTAATCGATTTCTTCAAACAATATTACAAAACAGAGATGCCCAACTCTTAATATACCGAGATGGTATATTGGTATATTGGTATATTCATATACCAATGAATGAGATGTACGAGTATTATTTTATTATGTATATATAGAAAGAGAGTGAAGAATGAAAGGTATTTTTCTGACCATTACTGAATACTCAATCCTTCTTCTATACAAAATTACTAATAGAAAGAATTATCTGTTTGTCCTGTTAATAGGTGTGGTTATGGGAATATGTTTTGAGATATTGGGGCCAGCTACGACGTGTGTGTGTGTGTGTATAAATAGAGACAGAGACGGACAGAGACAGAGGAAGGGGTGAGTGGGTGGGTGAGTGGAGTGGGAGGTGAGCTATTAAGTGAGGGCCACATGAGAGATGGAGATGTATATAGATAGAGAGGCAGAGGAAGGAGGCTTAAGACAGTGTGAGAGCCACGCGTTGACCCTCATCAGTAACTATTGAGGCTTCTACCAGACTAACAAACGATAGGTGTTGTGTGTGTGTGTGTGTGTGTGTGTGTGTGTGTTAGAGAGAAAGAGAGAGAGCTACAGAGAGGAATGAGGATGAGAGAAAGAGAGAGAGCTACAGAGAGGAATGGGGATGAGAGAGAGAGTGAGAGAGAGTAGGACGGGGAGGGAGGGGGGGGGGAGGAATGCAGGACGGGGGGGGGAGAGGGGGGGGGAGAGGGGGGGAGGGGGACGAGGTATGAGATCTGGAGGCGATGGTATGAGTGATGAGGCAAACTTGTTGATGGTGTTGTTCTTGCTGTTGTTGTTGTTGTCATTGTTGTTGTTGTTGTTGTTGTTGTTGTTGTTGTCATTGTTGGATAGTACCCCTTGTTTTTGTTTTTGTTTTCCTGTTGTTATTGGCTATTTATTTATATATATTAATATATTTTTTAGGGTATTTTAGGATTGTTTATATTTCACTGGTGGTAAATTTTGTTAGTTTGTTATTATCATTATTGTTGTTATTTGTTAGTTTGTTATTATCGTTATTGTTGTTATTTGTTAGTTTGTTATTATTGTTATTATTGTTATTTGTTAGTTTGTTATTATCGTTATTGTTGTTATTTGTTAGTTTGTTATTAAAGTTATTGTTGACTTGTTGTTATTAGCTTAAAATAATATTGTTTACGAGGTCGTTGGTTGTCTATATAAGTTGTCTAAGTTTGTTTTTCCTGAGATACTGTTGACTAGTGTTGTGTACTCTATGTAATTTATCCATAAACAAGAAATTATACCGTATATTATGATTGATCTCACGTGGGAAGATTTATTATTATTATGACGCTGAAAAGGCATCGTCATTCTGAGCTTAGGTAATATTTTGGTGGGTGAGATGGAAGACTTTTTTTATATTGATTCCTCCAAACTCCGCCACGAAACAAGAAAGACCCTCTGATTCGTTTACTGAGGGTGTGTTTGTTTGTTTCCTGGTGTTGTTTGGAGGAATTATTTGTCCTCCTGACCGCGGCCCCTTGAGGAGGAAGGAACCTTTTACTGACGACTTTTCGCAACTGCATGTTTTTGTTGTTGTTGTTGTTGTTGTTGATGTCGTGCAACTTTCCCCGTCTACCCCTCGCAACCTCTCTCTCTCTCTCTCTCTCTCTCTCTCTCTTCTCTTTCTCTCTCTCTCTCTCTCTCTCTCTCTCTCTCTTTCTATCTCTCTCTCTCTCTCTCTCTCTCTCTCTCTCTCTCTCACACACACACACATGCTTATCATTTTTCTGTCTGTATCTGTTTATTTTCTATCTGTTTATTTATTTTTCTATTTATCCATTTATATTTTCTACCTGTCTGTCTATATCACCGTCTGTTTGTCTAATCATTTACAAACTAATCTGCTTTTATCTGTCTATCTAACAATATAAATCTTCTCTTTCCTTTTCTTAACATTGCTGTCCTTAGTATTATCATTCTTTAATTCCTTAGCTTCTTCACTCCTTCCTTTCTTCCTTTTTTAATTATTCCCATACTTTCATCTCCCTTTCCCCCACACCCCCATTCTTCCCTCTCTAGCTCTCCTCCTTTCCTAATCCATTTTTGTTCTTATTCCCACCATTCCCTCCAATCTAATATAATTACTTTCTTTGTAGTTTCATATTTTCTTGTTTCCATAAGATTATTAATTTTCACCTTTTCTTATCTGCCTTTCCCTCCTTCCTCTCATTGCGTTCTTCAAATATTTTCTCCCTCAATATTATACCGACGGAACATATCTCTCCTTTCCTCCCCTCCCCATCCCCATCCCTCCCCCTTCCATTTGCCCTTTCACGTACACTTCAGTACAACTTTCTACCTCCTTTCTCTCTCTCTCTCTCTCTCTCTCTCTCTCTCTCTCTCTCTCTCTCTCTCTCTCTCCTGTATATACGCCCACTTGCCTACTCACTCACTCATATTCCTCCTCCTCCTCCTCCGCCCTCCTGCCTATTAAATACATACAAACTTATTATACAAACATACATGCACATAACATACACACATTGTTACATACATACGAACCATTGCATATTATCATACATTCATTCCTACACACATACATACATACATAAAAAAATACAGAAACTTAAGCACATGACTCAGCAAGTGTATATTTTGCTTATTCATTAAAAAAAAATACAATCTATAAACATTTGTTCTTTTATCAACAGTTTTTGAGTTTCAATGATGAACTGAAAATGAGCAATGAAAAGTGAGGTGATTAAAAAAGTTTGCTAAATATACACCTGAAGTCACACACACACACACACACACACACACACACAGACACACACACACACACACACACATACAATTCCTGTAATTCTCTGTAGGCCATAAACATATCGTCATTTGTGTGTATTCCTACCCACTCGTATAGACACACTCATACACAGACATACATACATACATACATACATACATAATTATAATATTCATACATATTTGATAGACATTGGCCTATACCTGTTTTCCTGTGCCTGAATATCTTCCTACCTGTCTGTCTACAAGTCCCTCTGCCTATATCATCTTCCTACCTACCTACCTGCCTACCTACCTACCTGCCTATCTACCTACCACGCTGCCTCCTTACCTGCCTGCCTCTCACCTTCTCTCTCTATTTCATCTACCTACCTTACCTGCCTACCTACCTACCTGCCTATCTACCTACCTACCTACCTACCTACCTACCCTACCTACCTGTCTCTCACCTTCTCTTTCTCTCTATTTTCCTGTCTGCTTTTCTTCCTGCCTCGTGCCTGTACAGTCTGGGTCATAGGTTTCATCCGTCCCCATGCAAGTCTTTCAACAACGTATAATTATAGTGTATTAATCATGTATAGCCTGAGGTCAACACAATAATATCCACAATGTTCCTTAATGTATGACGGTAAATACAACTTACTGTGTGTATAGAAGATGGTTTTAATAGGTCAGTGGTTTATAACTTTTGACTGTGATTGTACATAGCTCGCTACTGCTTGGCTGCCTGTTGCATCGAACCTTCCAGCCTGCCACTCTGCCACTTGCTACAGCTCCATGCCTGCCAAATACCACCATGTAGCCTATTCCATATTTTTACTACCTACCAGCCTTCCTATTTACCTGCCTGCCTACCTGCCTACCTCACTGCCTATCCCCTGCCTACATCCTGTTTTACTTGTCTACCATCAGCCCATCTGCCTGCCTTCTTGTCTGCCACCATTCTGTTATCTTTGTTTATGTCACTTTACTGCCTCTTTCCTGCCATCTGTTTGCCACTTATCTTGGTTCCTTTTATCTGTTTCGTCTGCCTGCAACGTACCTTCCGTCTGCCGCAGCCTCTCTCGTTGTCTCCTACTTATCTGCCATTTGTTTATCCTTTCCCTGCACCTACATCTCATACTGCTATCTGTTTGCCACCTTCCACCTGCCTGCCTGCCACCTGCCTGCCTGCCTGCCTGTAGCGTGGTGGTGTAGCCTGGAGAGAACAGTAGCCTGGTAGTCTGGTCCAGCCACCTCCCTCACCCAGTAATTATCCCCAGCCAAACCTGTAATCTCTCCCTCCCTCTCTCCTCCATTCTCCCCCTCACTCTTCCCTCCCCATTCTCCCCCTCCCTCTTCCCTCCTCATTCTCCCCTCCCTTACCTCCCTATTCTCTCCCTCCCTTTTCCCTCCCCATTCTACCCCTCCTTCCCTCTTCTATTCCCCCCTCTCTGCCAACTCCCTCCCTCTTTTATTCTCCCTCCCCTTCTCCCTACTCATTCTCCCTCTTACTATTCCCTCCCTTCCTCCCCTCTCTATTCCCTCTCTACTCCTTACTCCCTCTCTCCTTCCCTTCTTACTCTCTCAATCCTTCGCAGGGACCAGTAGCTCTGTTGCTGTTTGAAGATCTCATTATATTCTTTTGTATATATTCCTTCCTCTCCCACATTTCTCTCTCTCTCTTTCTCTACCGTTTCTTTACTGTTTTCCTATGATCTACCTTATTATTTTCCTCTCTTTCTCTCTTCCTCTATTTCTTCATTTTCTTTCACTCTTTTATTCCTTCCTCCCACTTTTCTCTCTTCTTTATCTAATGTACCTTTAACCCACTTCTTTACTGTTCTCCCATTATCTACCTTATATTAGTTTCCTCTCTTTCTCTCTTCCTCTCATTCTTCATTTTCTCACACTCTTTTCTTTCCTTCTCTCTTCTCTGTCTTCCTGTATTCCCTCCTTGCGTTTCATTTTGGCTACCGTTACCTAATTATCTTTCTCTTCTCTCCCAGTTTTCTCTATTATCTTTTTCTCTATATTTGTCTTTCGCTCATCCTCACCCTATTTCATTTTTAATTTTCTTCTTCCAGTTTTCCTTTTCCCTATTCTCCTCTTCTATATTTTCCTATTCCTCTTTCCCTTCTCCCCCTCTCATTCCCCTCCACTTTTGTCTTCTTACCTTCCCTCCTTCCCCTTCCCCTCTCATTCCCTCTCTTACAATTTTTTTTTCTACCTACCCCTCTCATAACCTCTCCACACTCTTCGTCACCTCTCTTCCTCCCTCCACTTCTCTCTCTCCACTTGTCTCCCTACGTATTTTCCCTCCACCTCTTCACCCCTCTTCATATCTCCTCCACCAGTCTACCCCCTCCCCCTTCCTCCTCTCCCCTCCCCTCCCCCTGACCCAGTTCCCCTTCAGCTGGTCGTGGCTGTGGTGGGTTGACTCCCCCTTCCCTCCCCTTCCCTTCCCTTCTTCCCCCTCATCTTCTCCCTCCCCCTCCTTCCATCTCCTCCCCCTTCCCTTTCCCCCCTATACCTGGACCAACAGTTTCACACACGATCCAAACATTTTCAAAACATAAGCATTTTTACATGAAGATTTTGTAAGCTTAGCGTGTGCACATTTTTATTGCATGAACGTTTTTAAGTTTTGTGTGTTCACATTTATTTTTTACAGTATGAATTTAAAAAGGCTTCCTGTGTGCACATTTTTACAATAAGAAATTTGATAATCATGCTGATGTGTGTACAAGTATTATAGCATGAATATTATTTTAGTTCTGAATATTTTCTAGCTCAATTCATGGTGTATACATTTTCACAACACAAACATTTTCATACTTGCATAAAAAAGTATAAATTCATTTTATAATTTTTTTTTTACAGTATATTCATCTTTGTAGCATGGTATATTCATATATATACCATATATATGTTTTTCATGTGATCGTTTTTTTAGATCAATGCACATCTTTTCATCTTACTAAGTTCTGAAAGGTATATTTTCACAGTTTATTATAAGTTCTGTCCATCTTTCCTATATTTACAAACGATCACAAACTATACATTATCGCAAACTGCACATTATCATACAAGAATGAATTTAATCAGATAAAATATTATGAAACACGTGTGATTGTACTGTTGTAATGTGTTATGAAACACTTATATGATTACTGCAGCACGGATGTCATACGGATGGCTACCCATTGTTTACAAATATATTTATTCATATATTTATCTTGAGACGTCTTATTTTTCTCGACGACTTTCACGTTGTCTTAAAGTGTTCTATAGATTTCAGACATTCTTTAATTTAAAGTTTATTGTTACAGGCTTGACCTTTCCCTAAATCTTTGCCAAATTTTATTCCCTATTATTTTCCTCTCGTATTTTGGATTCCGAATGTTTCCTAATCCATGTGATTTTCCGAATAGACCTAAAGTGGGTTTTCTCTTCAGCCCAAAGTCGGATGTTCACTTATTCCCAAAAATATTTTCGTAAAGTTTCTCAGGCTGTGTGTGTGTGTGTGTGTGTGTGTGTGTGTGTGTGTGTGTGTGTATAAACAAATTTTGTTATGTTTTGTCTTTATGTATACTTTTCTTTAAATACTTCTTGCTTTTATTTAATGTTGTCTTCGCTGTAGTTACGTAAGTTTTGCTATTATTGTTATTAAGGCTTTTGTTTTCGTCGTTGTTGTTGTTTGTGGTTCATGTTGTTGTTCCGGGTGAGTGGCGGCGGAGAGTGGTGGGTAAGAGTAAGAGAGTGGTAGGTAAGAGTAACCCCCTCACCTCCCTTCCCTTCCCTTCCCTTCCTCCCCACTCCACCCCACAGCACAGCAATTATTAAAACATGTGGCATTCATCCATTTTAAGCAACTATCACGGGGGGCTAAGATATTGTCGACAAATTATAGGCTAATGATTCCTCCAGTCTGTTCCAGGAAACGGATTACTTCACTCACTACAACTCCATCTGTTTTGTTGTACGGTTTGGAGGAATCAGTATACATTCGATTCCTCCACGGTATCATATCCCTTAATTAAACACTATATAAACGACTGCTGACGAGTTTGTATTTATAGTTCCTCCGAGTAACGCAAAATGTTGATATTTATTTACCTTACTATTTTTTTAAGGAAAGCACTGGCTACTGACGTCCAGAAGTTAAATACGGCTTCAATTAACTCATAAACAACAGCTCACCTTTTATGCGATATTTTTTTTTTTTTTTTTTTTTTTTTTTTTACCAAACACGAGACTCTTGTATATGGCTCAGGAAAAGTCGTGTTGTTCCCAGAGTTGAATAAGAACAGGATTTCAATAAAGTTTTACCTGCTACTGTACTCCCGGTATTCTGTTTGGTATGATGGTGGCGTCTGTAGCTAATGTTGTTGTTGTGTTTGTTGACGAAGGGGGAGGAGGAGGAGGGGGAGGAGGGGGGAGGGGGAGAGGGGGGGGAGATTAACCCACACTGACTAGAGATAGATAAGTTTTCCACTGTATAATATAATAATACTGTATGCTGTGATGGGACTCGTTCAACTTCTCGTATACATGGTGGTGTCAAATCCACCTGACCCTCGTGCCAGTACAAAAAATTACACCACGATTGTGTACTAAAGGTTGAATGCATCACAGTATGTATTTACAGTGTTGTGCTTGATTTTGTTGTTGTTTTTGTTGTTGTTGTTGTTGTTGTTGTTGTCGTCGTGGCTTTGTTGTTCAATCCTCGGTAAAAACTTGCATAAATAGTTAATTATGAGCTACACTTAGAGTAAATATGATGATGATAGGTTTGTGGAATTGCTTAAAGTATTAAGTAGTTGATGGTAAATATGGAAACGAGAAAAAATATGTTTGTGTGTGTGTGTGTGTGTGTGTGTGTGTGTGTGTGTGTGTGTGTGTGCGTGTGATGAATAGACGCAGGGATCGAGATATGAATAGATAAGTAGACAGTTAGAAAGGGTGGATGAGGAGGAGAACACAAACAGAAAACCTGTGAAGAGAGAGATAACCTCATTAAATATAAAGTGAAAGACAGAACGAGAAAAATGAAGACAGGGAGAGAAGAGAAAAAGAGAGAGATAGAGAAAGGGAGGGAAAGCAACAGACAGAGAGACAATCGGACGGACAGACAGGCAGACAGGCATGCAAGGGAGGGAGGGAGTGAGGGAGTGAGGGAGGGGAGGGGGGGGGAGTTGGGTCGTGGTGAGAAAGCTGAACAGGTTGGGCGGTTTTTGTGGTTGTCATAATAGGCCTCATGACCCTTGCTGACCCACTCCCTGCTGACCTCTGCTGACCCACTCCTTGCTGACCTCTGCTGACCCATCCACTCCCTGCTGACCTCTGCTGACCCACTCCCTGCTGACCTCTGCTGACCCACTCCTTGCTGACCTCTGCTGACCCATCCACTCCCTGCTGACCTCTGCTGACCCACTCCTTGCTGACCTCTGCTGACCCACTCCCTGCTGACCTCTGCTGACCCACTCCCTGCTGACCTCTTCTGACCCACCCACTCCCTGCTGACCTCTGCTGACCCATTCCTTGCTGACCTCTGCTGACCCATCCACTCCCTGCTGACCTCTGCTGACACACCCACTCCCTGCTGACCTCTGTTAACTCATTCCCTGCTGATCTGCCTTTTTTTGACCTCTGCTAACCCCTTCTAGGCATTGAAAGAGTCAGGAAAAGTTAGATAGTATGAAATTGAGTCAGGAGGAGTCAGATGATATTGAGAGGAGAGTCAGCAAGAGTCAGGAAGTATGGAAATGAATCAGCAGAAATCAGGAGGTATGGAGAAGAGATAGAAACAACGAGAATAAAACAGGAAGAGAAAGGGGAATGAAACATGAGCTAAAGAAAGACAAGATAATTATTAGAGAATTTGGGAATATCAGTATATATGAAAGACACTCAGAGAGATAGAATAAGAAGTGAAGAGGACGTCAGGAGAGTAAGGAAGAGTAAGGAGGAGTAGGAGGAGGAGGAGGAGGAGGAGGAGGAGGTGGTAGAAGAGTACAGGGGAGGAGGAGGAGTAAGGAGGAGTAGGAGGATGAAGATGAGTAATGAGGATGGAGAGTGAGAAAGATTAAGAAAGAGGCTGAGGAGGCTGAGCAGGAAGAAGAGGAGTGAGGAAGATTAAGGAAGAAGAGAAAGAGTAGCAGGAGAATGAGAAGTGATGAAGAGTAAGAAGGAGGAGGAGTACGATAATGAGTAGGAAGAGTAAGTGTAGGAAGAGGAAGAGTATGGAAGAGTAGGAAGAGGAAGAGTAAGGAAGAGTAAGGAGGAGGTGCATCACTCGAACCTGACGAAATTCCTCACTTTTTTCCTGCACAGTAATTCTCGACCCCAAGATTCCTGACCTGGGTTTATGACTTGGAGTGGAGTGGAGTGGAGTGGAGTGGAGTGGAGTAGAGTGGAGTGGAGTGGAGTGGAGTAGAGTGGGGTAGCTGCTCACTCACACTGTGTTTGTTGTCCCACTCTTCCACCCCACTCACTCACTGTCCCCTCCCTGTCTCCTTTCCTTCCTTCTGTTTCTTGCTTCACCCACCTCTCTCTCTCTCTCTTTCTCTTTCTCTCTCTCTCTCTCTCTCTCTCTCTCTCTCTCTCTCTCTCTCTCTCTCTCTCTCTCTGCTACTTCCCATTTCCTATGCTTTTGTCAACATTCTTTTTTAAGAGATAGAGAGACATATACACAGAAAAACGGAGAGAGAGAGGGAGAGAGAGAGACAGAGAGAGAATGAGAGAAATGAGAGAAGCAAAGAGAGAGCCAGAGAAAGAGAGAGAATGAGAATGAGAGAAAAGAGAGAGAGAGAGAGAGAGAGAGAGAGAGAGAGAGAGAGCAAAAGAAATGAGATACAAAGAGCACAAGGCCTTCACCAATAAGAACCACAATGTCAGTTCCCTATGGCATATCCCGAGGGAACACTGCCAATTCAGTCGTAGAGGTAGTAGTAGTGGTGGTGGTAGTGGTGGACTGACTCACTCACTCCCTTACCTTTATTATATAGGTGTGTGTGTGTGTGTGTGTGTGTGTAGGGAGGAGGGGAGTTGAAGCATAGAAATGAATAGATATATAGATACATAAACAAATACATAAACGAGTAAATAAATAGATACATAGATACATAAATAAATAAACAACTAAGTATATAAACAAATACATAAACCAATAAATAAATAAATACATAGATATATAAATTAATGAACAAGTAAGTATATAAACAAATACATAAACGAGTAAATAAATAGATACATAGATACATAAATAACTAAACAAGTAAGTATATAAACAAATACATAAACGAGTAAATAAATAGATACATAGATACATAAATAAATGAACAACTAAGTATATAAACAAATACATAAACGAGTAAATAAATAAATACATAAATAAATGAACAAGTATGTATATAAACAAATACATTAACTAATAAATAACTAAATAAATTGATTACTACATAAACGTCCCTCCAAGTTGTACAGCAATGAACACTCACCACCACCATCAAAATAACATAAAAAATTTCCACCTCCCCAAAATATTATGACTGTGTGAAGGGAAGATTTTTTTGGATGTATTCTAATCCTTTCCCATCACTGCCCATCATACTGTTACTACTGGCATTCCTCCCATCACCTCCTCCCCCTCCTCCTCCACTATCCTTTCTCTCTCTCTCTCACCCTACCTCTACTCACACTCACCCCTTCACCCCTTACCTTGATCACAGGACCTCTCCCCTGTCGCCCCGGGCATCCCTTTACCTTCCCTCACACTTTCCCTTACGCCATTCCACCACCAATATATATTCCCTGTGCATTTCCCCTTTCCACTAACCTATACTACTAGCAAATGTTCACCTGCCTTTCTCACCTCTCTCTACTTCTAACTCCTCTTTTGCTCCTACCTTCCCCACAGCTCCTTCCTCACTGTCTTCTCCTTCCCTCTTTTTTCCTTCCTTTCCCACCCCTCCTTTTCCTTCCTTTCCCTCCCCACCTTTTCCTTCCTTCCTTCATTTAACCTCCTTCTCCTTCCTTCCCCTAACCACCTTTCTCTTTCCTTCCTTCCTTCCTTCCCCTAACCTCCTCCATCCTTCCTCCCCTTCCCCTGCCTCTCCCCCTCTCCTTCCCTGCCATCACTCCTGCCTTCATCCCAACCCGCATCTCTCTGAAAGGGCTCTGGAGATGATCCCGGGAAATCTCTATGAGAACTCATTTCCCAGCGTCAAGGCTCAACAATCGCCCGCAATTTCTCGCCCGTAATGGAAAAATGGGCAAATCCTCTGGTGGTTTGGAGTCCCTGCTGCTACCCCTACCCCTACCCCTACCCCTACCCCTACCCCTACTTGTCCCTGCTACATGCCCCTACCTGTCCCTGCTCCTACCCACCCCTACCCCTACTTGTCCCTTCTGCATGCCCCTACCTGTCCCTGCTAACCCTACCCACCCTTAACCCTTCTTGTCCCTGCTGCTCCTATCAGTCCCTTCTGTCCCTAACAACCCTTGCCTCTAACTTTCCCTGCTGCCCCTACCCACTCCTGCCCCTGTTGTCCCTGCCCCATAAGCCCATATCTGTCTCAAATCATACCCTTCCACTCCCCTTGATTCCCTGCTCTCTCTCTCTCTCTCTCTCTCTCTCTCTCTCTCTCTCTCTCTCTCTCTCTCTCTCTCTCTCTCTCTCTCTCTCTCTCCAAGTTTACCTGTCAGCGGATAATCCTCTTCTTCTATTCCCTCACCCTTTCTATTTTTTATTATTATTTTTTTTTTTACCATTCCCTACCCCTGTTTCTTCACCTTCTTCTTTTCTCCGTTCCCCACTTCTTTTTCCACTCCGACACCTTTTTTGTTGTGCTTTTTTTTCTGCCTCTTCTTTGCTTATCTTTCCATCCCCTTCCTTTCCACATATCCAATTTGTCTTTTCCGTTCTCCTGCTCTATTTCTCTCTCTCTCTCTCTCTCTCTCTCTCTCTCTCTCTCTCTCTCTCTCTCTCTCTCTCTCTCTCTCTCTCTCTCTCTCTTCCTCTGCTTTTTCTATCCCTATCCAATCCATTTATTACATCCCTAGTCCATCTCTTTTTTTCCCACATCCCCTTATCAATAGAGAAGTGAAGGCGGGACATAATAACAACAATAGGTGTGCTACTGATTCCTCCAAACCATTCCAAGAAACAGAAAACAGCCTTATCCTATACGAGCATAAGGGTGGTGGTGATGGTGGTTGTGTTTTGTGGCATGTGTTTGGAGGGTTCAGTCGGATACATTATATTATTATAGACTACAATTCCCCTGGATCAGATTATCCCCCAGAAGCCTTCCTTGTATTGCTGGTGTCGGCTTCAATTTGTTCTTTTTGTTCTCATTGTATACTTGATATCTTTTTTTATTTTATTTATATTTTCTTTTTATTTATTTATTTATTTTTTTTTCATTTTTTTTTTTCGTTTCATTTCTATTTTTTTATTTATATTTTATTTTTATTTATTCATTCATTTGTTGTCCAAGTTTGTTTCTTTTCTTTTCTATTTTTTTTAAATCTATATTTGTTGCATTTTTTTCTTTCCCCTTTCTATTCCTTCGCTTCTAACTTTCTCCTTCCCCTCCTCTTATTCCTTTCCCCATATCCTTCCCCCTTTCAACTATTCCCTCTGGCACCCCTCAGCCCCTTCCTTCCCCCCTTTCAACAAACAACCCCCTTCCCCACCCCTCCTCCCCCCTCTGGCCCTCCCCCCATCCCCCCACTCTAGCACCCCCCCCTCCCCCCCCTCCCCCCCCCCTCATCTCCCTCACAGAAAGAGCGATTACCAAGGGAAGTAAAGTGATCTCAACAAGACCCACAAAATCCTATATGCAGATTGAGAGAGAGAGAGAGAGAGAGAGAGAGAGAGAGAGAGAGAGAGAGAGAGAGAGAGAGAGGGTAGAGTGACTATAGTGGGTGAGAGGTAGTATAGGAATAGAGACGAGAGAGAGAAAGGGAGAGGAGGAATGGGGGTTGATGTGAGGTAGATATTATTTAAGGAGAGGAATGGATATTAAGAATGTGAGAAAGAGAAAGGGAGTGAGTAAAGAAAATAATTGTAGGGGTGTGAAGGGAGAAGAAGGGAAAGAAAGGGGTTAGGAATTATAAAGGGTAAACATAATATAAAAACAAAACTGATAATAAGGAAAAAAATTGAATCATATTAAAAAAAAAAAAAAAAAGAATGAAAAGAAGGTAAACGCCAAAAATAAAAATAAAAAACAAAAAAGGAAGAAACTGCTCCTTCCTTTTAACTCAAAATTCCAGTATTCTTGTAGCCAAATCTGACATGTATGAAAAGAGATTGAGGTTTTATTTATGACTTAGTATGTTGGGTGAGGTGAGGTGTGGTGAGGTGTGATGAGGTGTGGTGTGGTGTGGTGAAAGGTGATGGGTGGAGGAGTGAAGTGTGGTGTGGTATGGTGTGGTGTGGTGTGATGAGGTGTGGTGAGGGTATAAGAGGTGAGGAATTGATAAGTATATGTGATTTGTGATGTGACATATAACACATAATTATATTTATCTAGTTTATTTATTTATATATATTTATCTAGTTTATTTCACGTGTCCATCGAGGTGAGGAGAGGTGATGTACGCCGTGACAAAGTGACAGGAGGTGTGTGTGTGTGTGTGTGTGTGTTGCGGTGAGGTGAGGTGAGGTGAGGTGAGATGAGGGTGTGGTGACGAGGGGAGAGTCGAGGGGTACTTGAGGGGAAATGGGATCAGCTTGGGCTTTGCTCACTGGCTCGATAAATTGCTATCGACACCGAGTGAGGGGAGAGAGAGAGAGAGAGAGAGAGAGAGAGAGAGAGAGAGAGAGAGAGAGAGAGAGAGAGAGAGAGAGAGAGAGAGAGAGAGAGATGCGAATTTGTTGTGTGTAAGGGGAAGAGGGTACTAAGAGACACAAGAATGGTTTAAGTATGAAAATATGAAAGAAAAAAAAGAAGGTAAGGAAAACCGGAAGAGTAAAAATAATGAGAAGAGGGAAAAAGAAGAGAGGAGGAATTGAAAAAAAAAAAAAAGGGAGAATACGAAAGGTGATTGGAGGAAGAATATAGAAAATGCATAACTTAAAAGACAAATGAGGGTAATATTTGAAAAGAGAATGGGAAATGGATTTGGAAGAAAGGAAGAATAAGAAAGTGGAAATAAAAAATAAATAAAATAAAAAATAAGTGATACAAGCAAAAATACAAAACAAATGAAAAACGAAATATTTGAGGAGAGGAGAGAAATGGAAAATATTATACAGGGAGTGAATGAGATGAAGGGGAAAAAAAAGAGGAAGAAGAAGATGCAACTGGAGAGAGGAATGGGAGAGAAGATAAAGGATAAAGAGGAGGTGGGAAAAGCAAAGGAAAAAGGAGGTAGAAGAGAAAGGAGAATTGAGCGAGAGACAGAGAGGGAGGAATGAATGGGGAGAGAAGAGAAAGAAAGGAGAATTGAGGGAGAGAGAGAGAGGGAGGAATGAATGGGGAGAGAAGAGAAAGGAGAATTAAGGGAGAGGAAGGAATGAATGGGGAGAGAAGAGAAAGGAGAACTGAGAGAGAGATGGAGGAATGAATGGGGAGAGAAGAGAAAGGAGAATTGAGGGAGAGAGAGGAAGAGTGAGGGTGGGATATGAGGGGAAGGGGGATGGATCAGAGGGGATTTAGCTGTAGGTTTGAAGGAGGGGAGTTGTGGGTTGTCTCTGAGGGGATTAGTGAGGGGAGGTGTGGTGAGGGGAGGTGTGGTGAGGGGAAGGGAATTGTGGTGAAGGGAAAGAGGGGTTGACGTGGTGAATAAGTTTAAAATGAAAAGAGGGATGATGAAGAGAATGGGACTGTGATGAGGAAGGGAATTGTAGTGAGGAGAGAAAATGGAAGAGGGAATGACATCGTGAAAGAAATTTAAGATGAAGGTAGGAATGATGAGGATAAGTTAGGTATTGAGAACGACTTTGTTAATCTGGTCCCTGTTTTCTAGCATACTTTGGAGGAATCATGGCACTCCAAATGTATCAAAAGTATAGTAAGTGTGGAAAGGTAATAAACAAAAATCCTCCACCAACATTGTTTTATTGTTCCTCCACCACCTCCTCCTCCACCTCAACTCCACCACTCCGCTACTCCCACTTCAAATCCCCACTCTCTACACCCCATGCACATCCCACACCACTCCCTCTTCTGGCACGTCACTGCTCTACACCCCGACCCCACCATCCCACCCCATGCCCCACTCCACGCCCCACTCCCCTCACTCACTCCCTGTGTAATGGCAGCCTCCAGCCAGGACAGTGCAGGGAAAATGTTTAATCCCACTGTGAACATTGACTTGTTTAACCTCCAGCCCTGTGTGTGTGTGTGTGTGTGTGTGTTAGAGAGAGAGGGAAAATGACTGAAGTGCTGTTGATTGTGTGTATGTGTGTGTGTGTAGGTTAGAGAGAGAGAGAGAGAGAGAGGGAAAGTGATTGAAGTGCTGTTGATTGTGTGTGTTTGTGTGTGTGTGTGTGTGTGTGTGTGTGTGTTAGAGTGAGAGAGAGAGAGAGAGAGGGAAAGTGACTGAAGTGCTGTTGATTGTGTGTATTTGTGTGTGTGTGTGTGTGTTGACTGGTGAGGCGTTGTTTTTAGTACCTCGTGTTTTCCCTGTGTGAGTTTCCTGTGAGTGGCACTTGACTCCGGGAATAACCTGCTGGTCCCTTCATTCATTCATTCATTCATTCATTCATTCATTCATTCATTCATTCATTCGTTCATTCATTCATTCATTCATTCATTCATTCATTCATTCGTTTGTTTGTTGGTTGGTTCTTCATTGTTTTTCTTCGTTCATTCATTCAGTAATTAATTTCTTCGCTTTGTTATAATTATAGTGTAATGCTCATCAGTCATATTTTAATTGAGAAATCTAAACCAGCTCTCGACCAAATATACGTGAATTTTGCATCTTTCTATTCATTAACACTAACATACTCCTTTCGTCATTGTGATTCACTGCGGAAGAGAATTTCATTATAAGGAGTGCATTAACAGCCAGGAAATCCCTACCCATGCATGCTGGCTTTGAGGGCAGACTGGGAACATAGCCTTTTTGTCCTTCTCTCTGGATTGTTGGTACATTTCAATACGTTAAATGCGATTATCTTTACCTGGGAATCAACTACTCTAAGCTCTTTTTATCTTCTAGTCAGTGCTAGTAATAACACGTCTTTCTCTTTCTCCTACAGGCGTTTCGGGACCAAATGTGCGGGGTGTGGTCAGGGCATCTCGCCTCAAGACCTGGTAAGGAAGGCGAGGGACCGCGTGTTCCATCTCAAGTGTTTCACCTGCTGTGTGTGTCGTAAGCAACTCTCTACCGGCGAGGAGCTTTACGTTCTCGACGAAAACAAATTTATCTGCAAACATGACTACCTGAACGGAAAGGCAATGTCTGGTGAGTATAATTATAGACTAGGGAGAATATTTTAAAATCAATGGGAACTACATGTGATGTTTTAACGGGGTAATACAGCAATGGCAAATTTAAAGCAACATATTCCTCCAAGCAACAGGGAATAATTATGTTTGTTCATGTGGTTCTGTTTCCTGGCATATTTAGGAGGAATCACGACACTCCAACGTAGACACCAAAAGTATACTATCCCCTTTAAGTAAATTGGAGGGTATAGTCTCGTCCATCCTGCCTGGGCTACGAGACGGTTTCTATACAGAGGGAGTCTTCTTATATTCGAGGCATCGTTGCTGGAATATGCAGCCTAAAATTTGCCGACAATATCTTACAACCTTAACCCTTAATCTCCGCTGACAATTGCTGCTTTTGTGGTTGTGGTGGGGATGATGAAGATGTGTGTGTGTGTGTGTGTGTGTGTGTGTGTGTGTGTGTGTGTGTGTGTGTGTGTAATGTTCGAGTGACGAGACAACTTCACGACAGTTTTAGACGTGAAATGGAGTGTGTATTTCTGACTCTCACTCACTCACTCGCTCACTCTCTCCCACTCACACACTTCCACTCTCACTCACTCATTCCACTCTCTCCCACTCACTCACTCACTCAATTAATCACTCATTCACTCTCACTCTTTCACTACCTCATTCCACTCTCACTCACTCACTTACTCACTTACTCAATCACTTTTCCTTACCGTTCCTCACCAACCTTGTACCATTTCCCTCTCACACACTTTCTCTTGTTTCTCTCACTCAATTTCACACTCTCTAGCTCTCTCACTCAGTCCCATTTCCTTTCTCTCACACTGTATAAACCAGGCCCAAATCTCACTCTTTATATCCCTCTCCCACACACACTTTTCCACACACACCAATAATTCGTTTCCATGTCTCTTTTCTCCATTATTATTATCCGTTCCCTTGTTGTTCTTTTCCTCCATGTATGTTCTCTCTCTGCCACACCTGTCTTGTTCTCTTGTCTCCCCTCACTTTCCCTCAGTCTTATCCTCTTGTTTCATACCTTCCCTTCGTGTTTTCTTCTCCCCTTCTTGTTCTCTCCTCCCCTTACCTATAATATATAATCTTTTCTTTCTATTCTCCTCATCACTCTCCTCCTGCATCTCTCCTCTCATTTATTTCCTATACATTCATTCTGCTTTACTGCTCTCCTCTCCTCTCCTCTCCTCTCCTCTCTTCTCCTCTCATTCTGCTCTCTTTCTTCACCCTCTCCCTCCAACCCTTTTCCCTTCTCTTCATCCCATTCTTTCTCCTTCTCTCCTTCCCATCTGCTTTCTTCTCCCCTCTTCTTTTATTCTCCCCTCACTTCCTCTCCTCTGTTCCCCTCCCTGCCTACTCCATTCCTCACATCCCTCAATGGTGTAGATGGGGAGTAAACAATGGGTGTGATGATAACATTATACTAGGTGGCCAATAGGTGGTATACAATAAGTGGTATGTGGAACTGGTAAGGAATAGATTAAGTGGTATTATACAAGATAGTGAACACCAGACGATATAGATGAGTGAAGAGCAAGGTATTATAGGTGTAGTTGATGGTATAGGTGGTGTAGGTATTGTAGGTGGTGGTATATGTATTGTAGGTGGTGTAGGTGGTGGTATATGTGTTGTAGGTGGTGTAGGTGGTGGTATATGTATTGTAGGTGGTATAGGTAAGCAGTAGTCTTAGTGAGTGATGTAGTAGGTGGTGTAGGTGAAGGGGACGTCAAGGCGGGCGTCACCTGGACCTAATAATTAGACTTGTAGGGACATGGCTATTTCACGGGCCATTATGTATGTATGTCTCCGTGACGCCAAGTTCAGCCACCGTCAAAAAGTTGTGTCGCCTCTTCTATCCAATGGTGAGTGGTTTTGTTGATAGTATATTGAATGAGACTTATTACAGTTGCCTCTTCTGATGTCCTAAAGATCCTGAATGTCTTTAATCTGTAAAGGCCAATTTTTTAATTAACTTTAGTTGGTGTGTATCTCAGTGTTCACCGTTGGACAGGTAATTTGAAGGGACTTTTGTTTGGTACTGTACTCTACTCGGTGCCAGACGCACATACACTGAGGCACACACACACACACACACACAGACACAAACTGAGGCGCACACACACACTTACATACAATCACATACATACAGACATCTAGGTTATATACATGCCCTCACACATACATACATACATACACCTACAAACACACACGAGTTAACACACATAAACATATGTATAGATGAATGAATTGATAGGTAACTTAATGGATAGATTGATAAAAAAAATTGGATGGGAAAGATGAGATGAATAAACAAGACGATAGAATTATAGATAGCAAAAAAATGAAAAGTGGAATGAATAATACATAGAAAAGATAAAGCCCCCTAAAATAAAATAATGAGAGAGAGAGAGAGAGAGAGAGAGAGAGAGAGAGAGAGAGAGAGAGAGAGAGAGAGAGAGAGAGAGAGAGAGAGAGAGAGAGAGAGAGAGAGAGAGAGAGAGAGAGAGAGAGTGAGAGAGAGAGAGAGAGTGCCAGAAGTGCCATTACAACCGTGGCCTGCCTTCACCACTGGTAGGGCCAGATCGTAAGGTGCCAGGAGGTGTAAGCGAGGTGATAACGGGGGCAGACGGAGGTGTAGATAAGCGGTACAGTGCCACGCTAGAGAGAGAGAGAGAGAGAGAGAGAGAGAGAGAGAGAGAGAGAGAGAGATGTTGGAGGGAAGGGAGTGAAGTGGAATGGAGGAGTGAGCATTGGACGAAGGGAAAGGGAGAGGGTTGGGTTGAGAGAGGAGAGTGGGGTTTTCTTGGGGAAGGGAAGGGAGGGAAGAAAGGAGGTTTTTTTTTTAGAGGGGAAGCGGTGTCGGACAAAGCCAGGGGTGCCACAAGAAGGTCCCATGGCGTCATTTGAAGGAGAGAGAGAGAAGTGTGTGTGTGTGTGTGTGGGATGGGAAATGAGAGTGTCAAACTGAAGCAGGAAAAAGTTTGCTGATGAGGGAGAGCTACCGTGTTTTGAAAGTGAGAGAGAGAGAGAGAGAGAGAGAGAGAGAGAGAGAGAGAGAGAGAGAGAGAGAGAGAGAGAGAGAGAGAGAGAGGAGGGGGGAGTAAAACGAAGGTAATGGAAAGAGGGAAAGGAGAGGAAGGGGTGAGAGAAAAAAGGGATGAAAGGGGAGGGAGATGAGGATGGAGAAGGTAAGAGAAATAGAATGAATGGTTAATGGAATGATAACATAAGGAAAGAACTATAAAAACACAAGAGAAACAAGGTGAAAAGGAAACGAGAGTATAGGCTAAACAGCGACCGAAACAAAATGACACAGACGATACGATACGATAGGAAACCAAGCCAAGACCCTACCAAGCCAATAATATATATATGTTGTATATTTCGACAACTATCTCCTCTCCCTTAGAACTACCTTTTGTGGCCAATGTACATGATGGGTAGTGGAAGTTGGGAGGGTGGAAAGAGTAGATAACAATAAGAGAAAGAGAACGGGATGGAGGATAGGGATAGAGGAAAGATAGAAAGACACAGTATGGGTAGTGGATATTGGAAGGGTGGAAAGAGTGCATTGCAATAAGATGAATAGAACGGGATAGAGGATAGAGAAAGGGGGAAGATAGGAAGGCACGAGAGAGTGTTGAATAATGGAATGGGGTAGGGTGAAAAGGCTGGATAAATGATGGAGAGAAAATATGAAAATCTGATAGAGAAGAAGGACAATAAGTGAAGAGAGGAAGGGACTGAAGGAGTAAAAGGCAGAACCACACAACTTTAAGGTATATTCTCACTAAACCTGTTCAAACCATTTCTAACATGGCATTGCTTCTCGTCCAATACCTTTGATATGGACTGTGTTTGTATGCTTCTGGTTAGTTAGCCTTTGTTAGACATCGTTTGCCACACAATATTATTTTCTAACCTGTGAACTGAGGTCTACTTTAATTAAGGGGAGATTCTTTTGTTGTTACTAACTAGGCTAGAAAACAGACCCCCTCAATGTCACTTATAGATAATCTGTTTTGTGGCACAGTCTGGAGTAATCAGAGACTTTCCAATCTACCTATATAAGAATCTCCCTTTAAAGTGTTCTCCAACCAGGTGTAGCAATAAGACAAGCTAGCGGTACTCTCAAATACCTTGCCACGCTGGTAAAAAAACCCCACCATATATTATGTAGCCAACCACAGGAGGAGCGCATAGTGTCACAGAGATGAGATAAGGTCCGCTCATAAAGAACTACAAATTGAAGAGTGACAAGGATAAACGGATGCTGAGGAAAGTGCCAGGGGTAGTTGGTGGGTGCCAGGGGTAGTTGGTGGGTGCCAGGGGTAGTTGGTGGGTGCCAGGGAAAGATGGTGGGTGTCAGGGGTAGATGGTGGGTGCCAGGGATAGATGGTGGGTGCCAGGGGTAGATGGTGGGTGCCAGGGGTAGTTGGTGGGTGCCAGGGGTAGTTGGTGGGTGCCAGGGGTAGTTGGTGGGTGCCAGGGGTAGTTGGTGGGTGCCAGGGAAAGATGGTGGGTGTCAGGGGTAGATGGTGGGTGCCAGGGATAGATGGTGGGTGCCAGGGGTAGATGGTGGGTGCCAGGGGTAGTTGGTGGGTGCCAGGGGTAGTTGGTGGATGCCAGAAAGTGCCAGAGAAAACAATGGAAAGAATGTAGTGCCAGGGAAAGGCCAGCACCAAATGAGGGTGCCAGGGGAGGTAGGATGCCAGGGGAGAGTGGATGGCAGGGGAGGAAGGTTGCCAGGGAAAAGTTAGTACAACGGGAGTGTGGGTGCCAGTGGAGTGTGGGTGCCAGGGGAAGAAGGGTGCCAGGGGAGTGTGGGTGCCAGGGGAGGGTGCCAGGTGCCAGCTCCCTCACCGCCTGCCTCACGTGCCAACCAGCCTAGCGTGAAATGAGGTGTCGACACGGGGCCGTAACTCAGGAGCAACGAGAGGCACAGGAGAAGGAGATGGGAGAGAAGAGGAAGAGAAGAACAGGAAGAGAAGAGGAGGGAGAGAAGAGGATGAACAGCAGAGCAGGAGGAGAAGAGCAGAAGAGGAGATGGGAAAGAAGAGGAGGGAGAAAAGAGGAGGAAGAGGAGAGGAGATGGGAGAGAAGAGCAGGAAGAGAAGAGGAAGAAGAGGAGGAGGAATAAATGAGGAGGAAGAGGAGATGGGAGGAAGAGGAGGAAAGACACACACACACACACACACACACACACACACACACAGCAAGATATGGAAGCAATAATGAAAACAATAATGAAAGCGTGGAGGAAAGGAAAAACATCATAAACGAAAAAAAAAAATACAAGAAAAAACAGATAATGTGAAAGATGAAATATATGAACAGAGAAAAAGAGATGATGATGGGTGGAGAAACGCACATAATAAAGAAGAATGGAAGAAGAGGGAGGGAAGAAATAGTAGGTAGGGAGAAGGAAAAAAAAAAAAAAAAAGTAAGAAGGGAAAAAAAAAAAAAAAAAAGCTGTAAGGAGAAGGGGAACAAAAAAAAAAAGCTGTAAATTCTTAAGAACGTAAGGTAATCAAATCCCAAACTCCGTTTTCTTTGCCTGGTGATTTACAGAGACGTCTCATAAAAATTAGCCGTAAATTCAGGAAGGAGCGGGAATGAAGTGAAGTGCTTTGATCTCCTCTTCTCGAGTTGTTGTTCGTCGCTACTGCTGGGTGTTCAGTGACGCGGAAATGAGTCACGTTTGGATCCTTCAGTACTGCATGTAGACCTTGTTTGGTTGGTGGGTGGGTGGGTGTTCAGTGACGCGGAAATGAGTCACGTTTGGATTCTTTAGTAGACCTTGTTAACTTTTAATGAATGAGAGAGTATACTTTTGGTACATTACAGTGCCTTGATTCCTCCAAAGTATGCCAGAAAACACACACAGATAAAGAAAAATAATGGTGTTCTGTTGCCTGGAATAATTTGGAGGAATCATAATCTCCAAAAATGTCAGAACTATGAACTATGAATTAATTAATGAATGAGATATACATATAGACTGTTGTTAAGGGTGTCTGTTGGGTGATGATGATGATGATGATGATGATGATGATGGTGATGGGTTGAGGGTGTGGTGTGGTGTGATTTTAGGTGTGGCAGGTATTAATTATATAGGGTGAAGGTGTTGTTGTTGTTGTTGTTGTTTGGGGGTGAAGTGAGAGTGAGGATGTGGGAGTGTTGTGGGGGAGTGGGTCGGATGTGGGAGTAAATGTATTGGAGTGTTGTGAGGGAAGGAGTAGTTGGTGTGAGAGTATAAGGATGGCACTTGTTAATAATAAACAAAAACAAACATAATAACATTCGCTGGTGAAAACACAACACACGTGACACTAGAATATATAGGAAGAGGAACGGAGGATGAAGGAAATAGCAGCTATAATAGTGCTCATGTGACTAAACTCTTATTATTCCATTGGGCTTTTAGATCCGTACCCTGGAGGCTCTGAAGACGAGGACGAGGAGCCACTAGACGTGAAACCCAACATACAGGCTCTGGAAGCCAACAACAACAACACCACGGCATCCAGTACCAACTCCCCAGCCACCGGACCCGGCTCCCTGCCCCCGCCCCCTCTCGCATCCAACCAAGGCTTAGTGTCGTCACCCACCGGAGGCCCCACGGCGGGGGCGGGGGGATTGGCGGCCATGATGGGAGGGGGCCGGCCAGGGTCACCCCCGCGTGGTCTGGGAGTGTTGCCCCCCACGAGTACCACCCCGTTACTCGACAACATCGCTGTACCGGAGTCTAAGGTCAACCCAGCCTTCCCACCCTTTAATGTGAGTACAAGAATGGGTCTTAATGAGTTATGGAATGGGTTAAGTAAATGAGGCTTGGCTTGAGTGATTGAGGGAGTGGGCCAGAGTGAGTGAAGGAATGGGCGGCTTTGAGTGTGATTAAAGTAAACCACAGAGTGTGAATAGAGGAATGGACTTTGGAGGAGTGGCAAATGGAATGAAATGGGAGCAAAAAGAAGATAAATTAAGAATGGATGAGTGTACGTAAAACTAGAGTATATTTGTGTGAGTGAAGGGTTACTTGAAGAGAATTTACGGTAAGTGTGACGTGTCTGAATGTGTGTTTATTTTGCAGAAATTACGAATACCCAACATTGACCATAAAATTAATCTACCCTTATAGACGGATGATAAGTGGTGGAATAACAATAACAAAGATACAGAACAAAGATACATTAAAAAAAAAAAAATAGATACAAAAAAATAGCAAGATAGATAGATACAGCTACAAAGATACATTGAATAAAAAAAACTAGATAAAGACATTAATATAAATAGAAAGAAATAGTAAGATGGAATTGATATAGATACAGCTACCCCCTCCTCCCCATTATAGCCATACCCATACATACCCAATAGATGGTAAGTCTGCCCCCTCCTCCCCTCCTCACCTCACCTCACCTCACCTGTGCCCCTTCAGGTGAGTCTTGCCGGTGACACGCCTCCTACAGACAAAGACTCAGGGGCCTTCCACGACTCCGATGTGTCTGACGCGGAGGGAAGCAGTGAACACAAGGACCAAGGTGCCAGTGGGGAGGCCAAGCTGACTGACGACGAGAAGGTGAGTGATGGCGATGATGTTTTTGTGATGATAGTGATGGTGGTGGTGTTGGTGTTGGTTGTGGTGGTGTTGGTGGTGGTGGTGGGGACGGAGAAGTGTGTGAATGGGGAACAGTGGGTGAGGGGGGAGAGAAATTGTGGTGAAGGAATGGTGGATAAAACCAGAGGAGGAGGAGAAAGGGAAGGAAAAAAGATGTATGGAGGATGGAGGGGAGGGAAAGAGAAATGATGGATAAGAGAAAGGGTGGGACGGAAAGATATGGTGGAGTGGAGGGAAGGGAAGAGTTGGAGAGGAAGGAATGAAAGAAGAGGTGGACGAGGAGGAAAGGGAAGAAATAGAGAGGATGGAAAGGGAAGAAATAGAGAGGATGGAAAGGGAAGAATGGGAAGAGAGGAGGGAAGGGAAGAATGGGAGAAGAGGATGGAAAGGGAAGAGAAGAGGAAAGGTTGGAGAGGAGAGGAGGAAAGGGAAGAAGGGAGAAGAGGATGGAAAGGGAAGAAGGGAAAGGAATTGTTGGGACGGTAGGGCATGGAAGGGGTTGGGATGTGATTGGATGGGCCAGATTAAAGGGTCAGAGAGAGGGGGGAGAGGGGCAGAAACGTGGAAGGAGCAGGAACGAGAGAAACTGGACTGAATTGGACTGGACTGGGTGGATGAATAACTGATAATGCACTTTTTATGATTTGCACAGTAATATTATTTCCGTTATACAATTATTACAGTCTAGTCTTTCGCATATAGTAATTGTAATTTGGAAACACTTTTGGTTAGTTTTACAAAATGTATGGGTAGTCGTAGGCATTGAAGTGTACATATATGATAGGTTAATAAATATGAGGTATTAGTTGAAACAGTATAATATATAATGAGGGCGGCAGAGTTTACTCTGGTATGGTGAAAGTGGGAGGAGGTTCTGTAAAATTTAGACTCCTTACACTTGTCTTGTAACTTACCATCACTGGTTACCTATCTTACTGAAATCATGACAATAATGTTTGCAAAATGCTGCTACCCTGCTTCTTGTGAGTCCGTGGCCTCATCTTTACCTACATCAGCGTCAGTGGCGGAGATTTTTATGCAGTGTAAAATCTGTCATCTGAGGTGATCCAAAGTGATGTTTTTTTGTGATAATATCCAGCTTCCAATGGCTTAGAATATACCTTGAACCAATTACGTTTCCACAGATAGTAATTTTCCATCAACATTATTGGTTGTTAAGAAAATAGATGCGTCTTTGATCTGAGACCGAGATTTGAGTTTTCGAGGTACGATTTCACCAGGCAGGTAAATTGAAAAAATGTGGCTTAAAATTTAGACGAGGGGATTTTCCTGGTATTCAAAATAAGCTGGCATTAGTCTAGGCACAATATTTATGTCGTCAGTTGCTATTTATAAGTTAATTGAAATCATAATCAACCTTAGAACGTGATTAGGGACCCTGTGTTCGTGTATGAGACCTGGTACATGGCTTCTGATTCCTCCTGACTATGCCAAGAAACAAGCTCCTTCAATTTAGCTTGTGTTTCGTACCAATGTTTGAAGGACTCACTAACCTCCAATTTTCTCACTACAGCACGGGGTCAATTAACGGCTTCCCTCCCTTAAAGGTATAAATAATGTCTTGTGGTGATGGTGGTGATGGTGGTGATGAATATTACAAGTTGTGAATAGTTGTGTGAAATTTAAACTTCCCACAAAGATAAGACACTACTTGATGTTATGCTTCTATTTTATATTGACAAAATCTTGGTATTTGATCATATATATTTCATTCCCTATTATCCTCACCACCTTCACTTTCAACTCTTCTAGATCACACATACACACACACATATACACACACACACACACACGCACACGCTCAGCACTTTCTCTACCATTTTTAACCCATTCTTCTTCCCTCAACCTACACTTCCTCTCTCTTCGACTCTTTCACTTCACTTCACTTCACTTCACACACGTCAGTCACCAACAACATCTATCTCCATCCTTCACTTCATCATCAATAATATTCTCCTCATTTCTCCCTACCACTTCTTTCCAAATATTTTCTTTTATTAACTCCCTCTTCATCCCATTTTTGTTGTTATTGTTGTATGTGTGTGGTTTTTGTTTTTACGTTCCCCTTCATTTCTTGCCAATCTTCACTCCACCAATAAAAAAAAAAATATATATCACTGCAATACATCCCTGGCATCACCTGTTTCACCATCATATCCATCCATTATTAATCTCCTTCTGTACCATTTCTTTTCACTACCTCTTCCTCCTCCACCTCTAACTCTCTTCTCCTCCTTCTCTACTTCGAACTCTCTTCTCCTCCTCCTCTAACTCTCTTCTCCTCCACCTCTAACTCTCTCCTCCTTCTCTACTTCTAACTCTCCTCCTCCTCCTCTAACTCTTTTCTCCTCCTCCTCCTCTAACTCTCTTCTCCTCCTCCTCCTCCACCTCTAACCCTCTCCTCCTCCTCCACCCTCAACCACTCAGGGGGGCAACAAGCGACGGGGCCCAAGGACAACCATCAAGGCCAAACAACTGGAGATCCTCAAGAGCGCCTTCGCCACCACACCCAAACCCACACGACACATCAGGGAACAACTGGCCAAGGAGACTGGACTACCCATGAGAGTTATACAGGTCAGTGGCTGTAATGTTTATATCTCACCAGCCAGCTACCTAGGTGTAGTTTTATGTCTGGTTTGTATTTGTATGTACTCAATAGCTTCTTTTATTTATTATTATGTCTGCTTCTTACTGTACTCACTAGACATCCCCTTATATTTTTATGTCTGCTTCGTACTGTACCCATGCATCAGATATTTATACTTTGTTATGTCTTTGTAAATCACCGGTTACTTATATTTTATGTTCGTTCGCTTTGTACTTACTAGCCAAGCACTTATATTTTTTTTGTGTGTCTGCTTCGTACTGTACCCACAAACCATTTATATATATATTTGTCTCTTCCATCCCTTGAGAGCTCTCCTAATCAAACTTGTATTATTATTATTATTATTATTATTATTATTATTATTATTATTATTATTATTATTATTATTATTATTATTATTATTATTATTATTATTATTATTATTATTCTGTCTGATTTCTTACCAGTTAAAGTTGCGTCTGTCTTCCACATATTACTTACATAACCAGGCATGTACTATAATATGTTTCTGATAATATTATATCCTCTCAAGTCATAATAATTATATAGTTTCTTCATTCGTGTTTTCTTCGGTTCTCGTGCCGTCACGTATATATTTTTCTCTGGCCATCAGTCATTCATGTTTATCTCTCAGTGTTTTGGGTTGCCTTCCCTGTGTACTGTAAGCCTGTTTGGTTCTCACTACCTAATTATTCCCTTATGTCTATCTACGGTCATGACATCAAAGCTTTTATTAATTAGTCTATATTTTCAGTCATGTATTCAGTCCCTTTTCAACTATTTTTAAGTACTAGTATATTTCTTTATCTATTCAGAAGAGATCTCTAAAGTTATTATCCTTTACTGAGTCTTCATTATAAAAAACTGTACATGTGCCTGTATTTCACTCATATTGGGATATATTACTCTGCTATATGCATGTGTCTCTCTTTATCATGTACGTTTTCTTATTTATTTATTTCTTATTCTTTTCTCATCTTTATTCTTTATTCTTCTCACGTGTATCAGTCAATCCTTCCATCAGTATGTTTGTCTGTCAATTTGTCTGCTCGTCTGAGTTTATATAATCGGCTTTTCTTTCCAGGAATTTATCCTTCTGTCTTTCCATCCGTCTATTCATCCATTCACCCATCCATCTTTCCACCTATCTATCTATCTAACTATCTATGTAACTAACTACCTATCTAATTATTTATCTATCTACCCATTTATCTAACTATCTATGTAACTAACTATCTATCTATCTATTTATCCGTTCATCCATTCATCCATCCATCTATTTACCTGTCTGTCTCACCATCCATCAATCCATCCATCCATACATCCATCCATACATCCCAAACACACACTCAGGTAGGTATAAGAGCGAGACAACACCTGTAAAGAAATACAATAAAAATCAAGTGGAGCGTGTGTGTGTGTGTGTGTGTGTGTGTGTGTGTGTTTGCCCTCTGGTGGTAGTGAATGACAACATGTACTGGTGGTGTGTCCTTAGTTAGAGGGGCTGGTTCCTACAGACGTGTGGGTATGTGTGTTGTTGCTCTCTCTTTCCGGATCTACGTGTGTGTGTGTGTGTGTGTGTGTGTGTGTGTGTGTGTGTATGTGTGGATCTCTTGTTTCTTTCGGCCGATTACACACACACACACAAATTCAGATTCACACACACACAGGCTCAGATTCACACAAATACAAACTCAGACTCTCTCTCTCTCACACACACAAACTCAGACTCTCTCTCTCTCACACACACAAACTCAGACTCTCTCTCTCTCTCTCTCTCTCTCTCTCTCTCTCTCTCTCTCTCTCTCACATACACACACACACACACACACACACACAGAATAGTCCATAATTGATGTAACTTATCGTCCCAGCCTGCTAGAGTACAATATCGTGTGTTTACATATGGAAGTTTTGCGTCAGTGGACATGCGTTTACTTTAATGAATTGGTGAATATGGAAACAATACCTGTTATTTTTTCTTTATTGAGCAGAGAATATCACCAGGAGAGCAGACAGTTTATACGAATTATATATAATGAATGCAGTAAGATTATTATTATCTCTATACCTCATTTCTTCTTCTTCTTCTCTCTCTCTTTTTTTCTCTCTCTCAACAGCTAGGGATGCATAACAGGGTTAACGGCAAACCTACAATTCAGCAGTACACGCTTCGTCATTATTATAAGCAATACAATGGTTTTATATCGACGGATGACGCTACAACAATAACCTCGTGATAGTCAGGGCTGTTGTGTTCATTATTGTGTGTATATAAATTTGATCGAGTCAGTAATATGAACAAGAATATGTGTTCTTGTTCCATTCTGAGTCCTTCTACATTATCATCGTGTTTAATGGTTAATATAAAAAGTATTCCTCATTGTCAGCACATCATTACTTGGTTTATAATGTCCACGTTTACTTGACGCTATTCTGGAGTAAAGTTTATGATGATTATTACGATGCAATAATTTAGAAGATGTAATTTCTTAAGGTCTTTCTCTTTTCTTTCTTACTTCCTCACCTAAACGCAGCCCTCACCTAAATACTACACTCACCAATAATACGACCCTCACGTAATCACGGCCCCCTTATATTATGACCTTCACCTAGACACAATCCCCTCACACTCAAACACGACCCCCTCACAGCTAACCACGACCCCCTCACAGCTAACCACGACCCCCTCACACCTAACCACGACCCCCTCACACCTAACCAAGACCCCCTCACACCTAACCACGACCCCCTCACACCTAACCAAGACCCCCTCACACCTAACCACGACCCCCTCACACCTAACCAAGACCCCCTCACACCTAAACACGACCCTCATCTGCAGTTGCCCCCTCAAATGGCCACTTGTGTCGTATAATAATTCCAAGGGACCAGTGACGCACGACACTACTGGGTACTGCAATGTCATGAATCAGGCACGAAAAAATAGTGTGTGTGTGTATGTGTCTGTGTCTGTGTGTGTGTAAGTGTTTCTGTGTGTGTGTGTGTGAGTGTGTGTAAGTATTTCTGTGTGTGTGTTTGTCTGTCTGTCTGTCTGTGTGTGTGTGTGTGTGTGTGTGTGTCACCTTCCATGATCATAGACTCTTACACACTACCTTACTTTTTTTTTCATTCATGACTTTCCATATGTTTTATTATTCATGATAAATTATATGTATATAATTTTCTTTTTCTAACATTCCTTCCTCCGAAATTCATAGTATTAATTTTCTTCATTTAAAGTTTTAGGTTCTCTCTTCTTACCTCACTGTAGAAATCTGGCTTCATATTATATTTCTTCCCTTATCATTCTACTTTCTCTATCATTCCAGTCCTCAACCATATTCCTACCCCTACAATTCCCTTCCCCTATCACTCGCCATCCCATACCATCTCTCTGCTTATTACCCTACCATTCTTCCCTTCCCTGTCATGCCCCTCCTTTATCTACCATTCCCTCCTCCCCTGTAATCTTCCTCCTACTCCATTCTTCCCTTCCCTGCCATGCCCCTCCTTTATCTACCATTTCCCCCTCCTCTGTAATCTTCCTCCTACTCCATTCTCCCCTTCCTTGCCATGCTCTTCCTTTACCTATCATTCCCTCCTCCTCCTCTGTAATCTTCCTCCCCATGTTTCTTCTCACTGCCGTCACTCTTAATGTCACACCTCTCCTCCATCCCATTACCCTCCCTTCCCTGTCATTCTCTCACTCCTTCCTTCCCTACTATCATTTTCCTCTGTTTGTTCCCGCTTTTCTTGTCGTGGTCCCCATTTCTACTCCACCATATTTTCTTCTCCTTCCCTCCTTTCCTTTTCCCTTCGATTCTCTCTTCCACACTCACTCCTTTTCTCCCTCCTCTCATTACACACACACACACACACACACACACACACACACACACACACACACACAAATCCAAAACATGATACCATATATTTTGTTTGACGGAGTGGGGTTGGGGGGTAGGGGGTGTTTGGGGACAGTTTAGTGGGTGATAATGATGACTCCCTCCCATTTAAATCATTATCACCATCATCATCATTATCACCATCATCATAATCACCATTTCATTATCAACACTGTCATCATCATCATCATCATCATCATTAGTCGTGTTTCCATTATCTTTGTCATTATCAACGTTATCTCATTTTCAACAGCCATTTTTCTGTGTTCCTCGTTTTTGTTGCTGTTTATGTTATTGTTGTTTTGTTACTGGTGGTGTTTGTTTTCCTTGTTTCTCTTCCCTGGTTATCCTTCTCCTTTCTTTTATACTATTCTATCTCCAACTCCTGTTCTTCCTTATGTTCCTTCTTATTTATTCATGCCCCTCTTCATCCTCATTCTCCCTCTACTACACACCTTCCTTCTATTCATATCCCTCTTCTTCCTCATTCTCCCTCTACTACACATCTTCCTTCTATTCACATTCCTCTTCTTCCTCATTCTCCCTCTACTACACACCTTCCTCATATTCACATTCCTTCCTTCCTTCCTTCTTTCCCTGTTTATTCCTCCCTCTGCTTGTCAATGTTTAGGTTCGTGTTTTTGCTTCACCAAGATAACACCCATGGTTCTTGTCACTTCCTGGTGCTTCAACACCTTTTTACCACACGGAGACGAAGCTCAATGAACACCTCGCTGCTTCCTGTGTGTGTGTGTGTGTGGAGGGGGGGAGGGAAGGGGAGGAGGTAACCGTTTAGGGGTAGAAAAGTGAGTTAGGTTGAAGGTAATGGCTGTGAAGGAGGTATAGAGGAGTATTGAAAAGTGAGGGAAACAATTAAAGGAAAGGGAGATGAAGGAAGAGGTGAGGGTGAGTGGTGTAAGGTTGAGAGGTAAAGGAGATGAAGGAAGAGGTGAGGCTGAGTGGTGTAAGGTTGAGAGGTAAGAGTGGTGGTGATGGTGGAAACAATTAAGGTAAGGAAGAAGAGTGGCAGCTAAGGCAGGTGAATAGGGGAAAAGAGAATTAAGGGATGGTGAAGTTTATCCATAGAGAAAGGAAAGTAAAGAGTAGAAGACAGGGGTTATGGGGATAGAGGTGAAGGAGAAGGGACACGGGATAGGGGGTAGGAAGGATGGGAAGTGGGGGGAGGGGGAAGACAGTGGTGAGGATGGTGATGGACAGAGATAGGAAAGGATAAGGTAAAGAGGGAAGTGAAAAATGAAGGAGGAGAAAGGTGAGGGACAAGTGAGGAGGAAAAGGATGAGGAAGGTGAGAGAGAGAGACAGGTTAGAGTCAGGAGGGTAAGGGTGGGAGACAGAGATAAGGGGGTATAGGATGGAGCAGAAGCAGGGACGTCAGCAGGCCGGCAGCACATTATGGTAAGCAGGGGGGCTAATCACGACCTCTCACCCACCAGGTAAACATCATCATTTGCTGGGATCAATCTTACCTCACCTGGCTCCCTCTCCCTCTGGCTCTCTACCTCTCTCTACTTCCCTCTTTCTCTCTACCTCCCTTCTTCTTGTTCCCTCTTTCTCTCTACCTATCATTACTTCCCTTCTTCTTGTTCCCTCTTTCTCTCTACCTCCTTATACTTCTCTTCGTCTTTCTCCCTTTCTTCTCGTCTTTTTCTCTTCTTTCATCAATTTGTCTTTCCACAAATTTTGTCATTCCTTCGTTTTTTTATTTTCTTTCATCTTTCTCCTTTCCTTCGTTTATCATACTCCTTGCTTTCCCTTCGTCGTCTACCTCCCTCCCTCCCTCCCTCCTTCGTTTTAATTTTCTCCGTTCTCTGGCTCCCTACTTCATTCCCACGTCTGCCTCCTTCCCTCCTTCCCTTCCTCCTTCTAGCCAGACTCTCTCGTTGCCAATATTTTTGCTTTACCTTACGAGGCAACCCACTGCAATGGACCACACAATATTACCGGTGTGGGAATGTTGACAGGATCAGCCGGGAGTTTGCCTAGCCCCTTAAAACAGACATACATACATACATACATACATACATACATACATACATACACAGTAAAAGCGTACAGGTAATGCAGTGTGGAATGATAATATGTGTATGAGATGAATATATCATTGAAGATTTTTCGCTTTATCTCATTTTAACTCTCTTATTTGGTTCAGTGTCTCGTTCATTTATTTCTCTCCATCCATCCCTTCCTTCCTCCTCCTATAGTCTCTCTTTACATCCATCAATATTACTCCTCTCCCACTCTACCTTCCTTACTATATCTCCTCTCCCTCACTACCTTCCTCACTGTCGCTCCTCTCCTCAATGTCTTCCTCAATCCTTCCTCTCTTTCTCCTCTTAACCAGCCTCCAAATTTCACTCCATCTTTTCGTCAGTAATGATTAAGGACTTTATGATAACGTGTATGAAAATTGGTGGCTTCTGATTCCTCCTGACTATACCACGAAACAAGCTTCTTCCATGTGGTTGGTGTTTCGTGGCAATATTTGAAGGACTCGTTTACCTCCAATCTTCTGACTGTATCCCTCTGCATATTATTTCCCAACAGTGTTCATTCATATCTTCCCTCACTATTGCCATCACACACTCATTCATTTACTCACTCACTCTGTCACCCATTCATTTCTATACCGTACTCAGTCAATCATTCACTCCATGTCACTCATTTACCCACTCATTCATCATTCACTCACCGTCCCCGGCCCCCTTCCCCACTCGGTCACCTATGCACTTACTCACTCGTACATAAATTTACTCATTCATTCATTCACTCATTATTATACATTTCTACCTCCTTGTTAATTACTGTTTCCACGCTTTTCTTTCTTTATCCTCCTCCTCCTCCTCCTCCTCCTCCTCCTCCTCCTCCTTTTCCCTGTCCTTCCTTCTGCTCGTGCCGCGCTTCTCTTCCTCCCTCCCCTTCCCTTCCCTTCTCTTCTTCCCCTCCCCTCTCCCCTCCCCTTCCCTTCCCTTCCCTTCCTCCCATCCCCTCCCCTCCCTTCCCTCCCCTTCCTCTCCTGCTGTTTACCTCCCCCTCCTTACCTCCTCCTTCTCCTTTCCTACTACTTTCCATCATTCTTCTCCATCATTTAGCCTACGGGTCTCTCCTCCCTCCCTCCCTCCCTTCCCTCTCTCTCACACCCTTCCTTCCTTCTGCATTCCTCTCTCTCTTTCTCTCTCTCTCTCCACTGTTAATATTTATCTCCTAATTCTTCTTCTCCTTCGTTTTTCCACTCCTTTCTCTTATTCTACATTTCCATTTTTCTCCTCTCTTCTGGTCTTATCTATTTTTATTTTAATCCTTTACTCCTTGGCTCATTATCTCTCTTCTTCCCACATTCCGTCTCAGAGCATCAATTACTTCCTAATCTTACCTCCCTATCTTAGACATCCTTCTTGATAAAGGTGTGGATGAATATTTGGCCGTAATCCACTAAAATTTATTATTGTTATTATTATTATTATTATTATTATTATTATTATTATTATTATTATTATTATTATTATTATTATTATTATTATTATTATTATTATTATTATTATTATTATTATTATCATTATTATTATTATTATTATTATTATTATTATTATTATTATTATTATTAATAATAATATTACGATTGTTATTACGATTATCATTATCATTATCATTATCATTCTCACTATTATTAATGTCATTATTATTATAATTGGTGATGTTGTTGTTGCTATTATTGTTGTTATAAAAATAAATTTAGGTCATGAATGGGTGGTGAGTGTCATAGAGATCATCTTGTGAGTTGATCCTTCCAAACTACTATATGTTTACAATATAGAAGTAAACATGTAAACCAAGATAACCCGTTTGTTGTCACACTGTGTTGGAGGCAATGAGTATATAGCTTCCAATCATACAGAGCCCGTTAAGAGAACAGGTTCGCTTCCCACTCAGGTTATCGCCATGACTAGTGTGGATGTTTGTATGTCATGGAGTGTGCGTGTACGTCTGCTTTTGGCATGTGTGTCTGTGTGTCTGTGTGTGTGTGTGTGAGCCTGGACTTGTCTGCATTAAGTCTTTGCTTGTGGTTTTGTTTGTGTGAAAGTTGTTTTGAAGTGTGTGTGTGTATTTTGTTGTTCTAATTTGTGTTTTTATTAATAGATGTGTCTATCGTTACAGTCGAGTTCTAATATATTTGTATTGGCTTTGTTCTTGTGTGTTTCTATAGGAATCTTTATGGGGTGTTTTTGTGCACGATCGTGTGTGTGTATTTGCATCAATCAATCAGATTAATTTTACTTTGGAATATATACAGTATAGGAAGTGGCCCAGGAAGTTACTCCTAGATATAATACGATACACAAATTATCCATATCTTATTCGGTTTTGATCTTTTGAAAGATAAAAATATTATCTCGAGTATATGTTTACCTGCATGTGTTGTGCAACATTACTATAGAGTATAATTAACTTGTGTGTAAGTTTATATCCTTCCTGAAATGGCTTAAAACTCGTAGTGACCAATCTATGGGCAAGGCAGAAACCTCCCCCACACCCCATCCCTTGGTCAAGTGGGACAGTAACTGCTCACTTGTGTGTGAAACTCCTTTACAGCCTTGAGCGGGGAACGAACCTCGACCTCCCGAGTGGCAAGCGAGGATGATAACCAATGAACTATAGCGATCCCTTTTGAATCATAATATAAGTTTGCGTTGAGTTACTACAAGCTTACACTAATCTGGTAGAGCGGAGAGTACAAGCCTTACCCAACCCAGCCCAACCCAACCCAGTCCAGTCCAACTGAGCTGAGCCCGACGCGAGTGCAGTGAGGTGTGTCCCATCACTCTACTGGCAGGCGGGCAAGCTGGCTTCTGTCTGCTGGAATGTTCACCCTGCAACTTAACCCCTAACCCCTTCCTCCTTACCCCCTCTATATCCTTACTATCTCTCTCTCTATATATATATATATGGCCTTACTCTCAATATCCTTACTCTCTCTCTCTATCCTTACTCTCTCTCTCTCACTGTCCTTACTCTCTTTATCCTTACTCTCTCTCCTAACTTCTAACTTCTGATGCATTCATTATTACTCGCTTTTTCTCACATGGCCACAATTTTTACCTCACACACACTCTCCTCAACACATTTTTACTCTCTCTCTCTCTCTCTCTCTCTCTCTCTCTCTCTCTCTCTCTCTACTTCATTGCTGGTCTCCTCTCCCCATCCTCTTCCTCCGCTTACCTCTCATTATATACCTCCCTCCCCTTCTTCTCCCCCCTCTTCTCCTCTCTCTTGACTGATTCATATAATTTCAATACATAATATAAGGAGGAGTGAGGGTCTAAGGTGATGGAAGGAGATGAGACCTTGTCGGCTCCTACCTGCCTCTAAACACACACACACACACACATACATACATACACGATACATACACTACATGCATACATACATACATGCATATATACACAAGTACGTACCTACATGTATACACACATAACCGTACTGTACCTATACATGGATTCACACATACACATACATATCTAAATGTATACACACATGCTTACATACATGCATAAACACACATATATATATACACACACAGTACATACCACACACAAACACACAGACATCCGCATACTCATCTACTGACAAATTCACATAATAAAACCTACATACATAATACATAATACATACATACATATATAATACATAATGTACATACATATATACACACATACATAATACATACATATATAAATTAACTATTGACTATTAAATTGAGTGGTTCTTTTAATAATTTCACTCGTTATTTTTTATTTTTATTATTATTTATTATATTCTATGTCATTGATGAACATGTCGTCAGGTTTTCATTTGTACATTAAAAAGATATAAAGGTTGTATGAACGACGTTGACGAGCACATCACTTTTTTTATGTTTATATCCTGAATATACTGTTGGTTTTATGGCTGTATATACTGTGGTTCAGCTCTCTCTCTTCTCTCTCTCTCTCTCTCTCTCTCTCTCTCTCTCTCTCTCTCTCTCTCTCTCTCTCTCTCGTAATTTTTTCTCATTCCTCTCTCTCTTTTGTCACTTTCTTATTCCTCTCTCTCTCTCTCTCTCTCTCTCTCTCTCTCTCTCTCTCTCTCTCTCTCTCTCACACACATACACTACCAATACCAAAATTCCTGCTTCCCTTCCTATTTAATGGTGAACTCCGATTGAAAACATCATGAGGAATAAAAATAATCAACCACTTCGACAACTCCATGCAAACTCCTCAAAATATTTCAGCCAAGGAAGGAACGTCTATTGTATTTATTATTAATGTATATACGGATCTTGAACATCCTATATACGTCTTAATTATGATTTTTTTTTTTTTGTTGTTCATTCCTTTAGGGTAGTATAACTTTTAACTTATTTTTTTTTTGTCCAGGACGTACTATACCCCGAGCAAGATCGTAAAAAAAAAAAAAAAAAAAAAAAAAAAAATTGAAAAAAAAAAATTGAAAACGGTGAAGGCTTTCAGATTTACGTTCGACCTGGAAGAAATAAATCTAATGGTGGGAACGCCTTGGTCATCATGGATAGGAAGGAGATGATGAACGACGGTGTTGTTTTTTAGTCGACACTCAATAATATTATAATGTTATGTATTATCCTTGTACATGTTTATTATGTGTACACATTTGTAGTGTACATATACTCAACTTTCAGTGCCCAATCTGATTATGGTGAGTAGACAGGGGGACAGATAGACAGGTTGACAGACACGCTGGATGGGAGACAGGCAGAAAAAGACATACAGACAGGCAGACAGGCAGGAAAAGAGAAAGGCAGGCAGAGAGAGAATGGAAAGGCACAAGGCAGACAGACAGACAGACAGGGAAGGATGGAGTACGTCAAATAATTATAGAGAGGCTGCATGGGAAGGAGAGATAAAATGAAGTAAATACAAACACAGAAACATTGTGATGGTAATTTAGCGTTGTCTCCTTTCACATACATTCTCCGGTAAGGTATGTAGAGGAAGAAACGAACAGAATATTGAAGTTGATAGTGTAGCCTACCGTGTGTTCAACGCATGGGGGACGTGATTAGGAGACACGGACAGACATAATTGTAGAAGGGAAGAGTGGGTGTATTTAACAGAAGGAGGCGGGGCTTGGAGGGAGCGATGGAGAGATAAGGGAACATGTGGGGGGGAGGGGAGGGGTTGCTGCTGCTCTTTGATAGACATGGAGGTAGAATCTCCATGGTGTTAGGCGCCTGTGAGGGAAGGAAAGAGGGGAGGGGAGGGGTTTGGGGTGGAGTGAGTGGGTTGCATATTTGCCCCAGAGAGAGATGAACGAGTAAGTCGAGATTAACCCCCCCAAAATTTAGTAGCTCGTAGATTACAAAAATACGAGTGATTACCTCAGATTAACGAAAAACAACACGGTGGGTAAAAGTTGTTCGATACTTGTACGAGATTAACATAGCATAAAATAACTAACATACGCCAAAAATAGCTTAAAAGAACTGAGAGCAAGCAAGATGTTTTGTGCAGGATGAGCAAAAATTAGGCTGAGAGTTTTTTTGTGGGTAAGGGTTGAACTGTATACTATAAAAATAAATAAATATAAACTGGAAGTGGAATGTGCAAGGTCAATTTAGGACTATATAGAGTGAGGCTGGAGTAGAGTGGAGGAGGTGGAGGAAGAGAGAAGGATGTGGAGGAAGAGGAGAAAGAAATAAAGATGTTGAGAGAGAGGAGAAAGAGAGAAGGATGTGAAGTGTAGAAGGGGGTCAGCTGGTTTGAGAAGAGTGTGGAATGAACAATGAAGAAAGAGAGGGATGTAAAGGGTGTGATAGGGAGGTGTGTGAGGTAACGAAGAAAGGAAGGGGTGTGAGGAAAAAAGAAAGGAATGAGGGTGTGTATATATAGGACAGGAAAGGGAGGAGGGTTGGGGGTTAGAGAATTAGGGAGGAAGTTTGGGTGGGGGTGGGTAGGGGGGGGGGTTGGGGGCATGAAAGGGAGGAGGGTGTATGTGTGTGTGGGGGGGGGGGGAGATCAGAAGAGGGTGGAGGGTGGGTGTGAGGGTCATTAACATAATAACCCCGTAACTAATTTTGATGTCAATACTGCTTCTTGTCACGACTTTGGAGGGGTGATGGAGGGAGGAGGAATAATGAGAGAGAGAGAGAGAGAGAGAGAGAGAGAGAGAGAGAGAGAGAGAGAGAGAGAGAGAGAGAGAGAGAGTAAGGGGTAAACTGGAGTGCATGGGGTGGAGGAGGTAAGAAAATATAACTGGAGGAATTAAAGGACTGGTTGAGAAAGAGGTAAAGTACATAATATTATATAGAGGAGTAAAAGGAGTATATATAGATGGTGAGAAAGATGAAGGGATGGAGGAGGGTGGTGGAGAAGGAAGAGTTATGGTGGAGAAGGGAGAGTTATGGTGGAGAAGGGAGAGTTATGGTGGAGAAGGGAGAGTTATGGTGGAGAAGGGAGAGTTATGGTGGAGAAGGGAGAGTTATGGTGGAGAAGGGAGAGTTATGGTGGAGAAGGGAGAGTTATGGTGGAGAAGGGAGAGTTATGGTGGAGAAGGGAGAGTTATGGTGGAGAAGGGAGAGTTAGGGTGGAGAAGGGAGAGTTAGGATGGAGAAGGGAGAGTTATAGTGTATAAAATGACTAACTAATGTTGACGATATTAATTGATGTACCTTTATGTGATGTGACAGATGTTGGTGATGATTGATGTCCTTGTAAATTGTTATGATGGTGGTGTTAATGATTCCTGATGGCATCAAATGGATAATCGTGATGTCATAATGTTCGATGTTAATGATGATGATGATGATGATGATGGATGATGATATGCTACGTGTATAATAATGGTGTAGTAACTTCACTTCACTTTCAGTCTGTTTGTGATAATGATACAACTCAAGGCATCTAATTTATTATACGTACTATATATTGTATTATTTCAGAACGATTCATTCTTTGGTTTGTCCCTAAATATTATAAGAATGAGATGATAATGATTATGATGATGATGATGTTTTTGATAATGATGATAATGATGTTTATAATGATGATAATGATGTTTATGATGAGAATAATGATGATTTTTTAAAGCTTCTGATACGAGTACTGTTGATGATGATGATGATGATGATGATGATGATGATGATGATGCCTGCTATAATGTAGACAATTAGAGAGTGATAAGAACCTCCAGTATTAGTATCATTAACTTCAGATAATGATGATCTTAATAATGAGCTAGGACTGAGGACTATAGATGCTGGGGGTTATATGGAACTGAGACTATAGATGCTGGGGACTATATGGAACTGAGGACTATAGATGCTAGGGGTTATATTATGAACTGAGTAAGAAAAGTATAGTACGGTAACACAACACGAAAACGCAAGAAAAAATAAATTAATACATAAATAAGACGAATGATAAAACAAGAGTATATAAAAAATTAAGGAATTAAAAAAAAGGTGAGCATTATTAAGCGTTCACCAACCACTCCTACAACAACTACAACAACAACAGCAACATCAACAACAACAACAACAACAACTCCATCAAGTTTGCAAAGTACTGATAGACCTTCGTCGTCTGCGCAGGTAAACTAATGTCCTTGCTGCACTTGTTTCAGAGCCACAGCTGGGGAGGAGGGGAGCAAGGAAGGTTGTAAGGATAAAAGGAAGAGAAAGGAAGGGAAAGGAAGGATAAAAAAAAGGAAGAGAAAGGGAGGATATATAAAAGGAAGGGAAAGGGATGATATAAGGAACAGAAAGGGAGTATATATACAAGGGAGGATAAAGGGAAGGGAAGGGAGGAGAGGAATGAAGGTTCGAGAGGAAGGAAAGAGAAAAGGAAGAAGGGACTCATAGAGTGAGAAAGGAAAGAAAGACTAATGGATTAATGAGGGGAAATGGTAATAAATAACTTGATCAGGAGTTCCACAAACACGATCCCGTTTACACACTCGATTTAAAGACCACTTTGTTGAACACTAAATCGATCTCGTATAGCTATTAATAATAAGAGCCTCCATAGCTCTACAATATTCTAGTGACATTTTTCTCGGCTGATTAAAGTCGTTTATCATTCAGGAAGTGTATACGTGTATTCTTATCATGAAGAATGTGTAAAGTGGTAACTTTCATTGCTACCTAAACTCTCGACCTTTTCTGCTTATGTAAAAACAGGGAAGGAGCGTCGCTAACCATTAATTAACAAGTTGTACTAGAACCAGAAAGTGTTTTCAGTATGTTTTCCTTATTGAATGATCTACTCAATGTTTCTGTACGTTTACAGTACCTTAAGTCCATCGAAGAAGTGGAAGACCTTACAATTTGTCAATGGAATTTTTATCGTCAGTGTAAATCCATCTGGATTCCGTTTCCTCCGCCCTATATAGGTATTAACATCATCAATAGTTCCTTCACAGTGAATAATTTATAATTATTCATCTATGCATCGTTTTACAAGATGTTGTTCGATCATTAGTCTTATTATATTTCAGGGACAAATTGAAGTAGTGAATGACGAGACTTACAAGTCATTTTAATGTGATGAAACAAAATACATACAATTAAGGAGTAGTGTAAAATTATTCAACAATGCTGATACCACCTTGGGTAAAAGTATCATGAAATATATATGTAATATAAACTGAAAGCTAAGACTACTAACGATATCTTCATCACTGTGTTATGTTGACATCCTCAATGCAGTATCAAAATTGACTATTATCACTGAATACTCTCTCTCTCTCTCTCTCTCTCTCTCTCTCTCTCTCTCTCTCTCTCTCTCTCTCTCTCTCTCTCTCTCTCTCTATCAATATAGAAGATTGATTAACTGATTGAACAAATACAGACAGAGAGAAGGAAGACAGTCATATATATCCTAACGTTGGGAACCGGCCACAGAGAGAACACAGAATATTTTAAGAGGGTCGAAGATTTTGTTTGGGCAAATTGGTGGCTCCTGCTGATTCAAAGTAAAAGACAGAAAAGATTATTTGCTTGCGTGATGGTGAAGGAAAGTATCATTGACGTTGTAGTTGTTGTTGTTGTTGTTGTTGTGTTGTTGTTGTGGCGTTGGGGGGGGGGGGGGGAGGGTTGACTACTACTGTACGCTCTGCTCTGTCGATGATGATAAAAGCAACAAACACACACATAGGGTTGCATGCATGGTTGTTTGTTTGGTTGGAAGTCAAGTAAAGAGTATATTAATTCGTCTGGGGTTATATATAGAGGTAAAGGAAGACGAGGCGACAACATGACCAAAACATACAGTGTAGTGGATGTGATGTAATGAAGGGAGTAAGTAATAAAGTTACCATTGTGGATTGTTATAGGTTGTGAGGTTGCTATAGGGAGGGGTAAGCCAGTGTGAGGTTGCTATAGGAGGGGTAAGCCAGTGTGAGGTTGCTATAGGGAGGGGTAAGCCAGTGTGAGGTTGCTATAGGAAGGGGTAAGCCAGTGTGAGGTTGCTATAGGAAGGGGTAAGCCAGTATGAAATGGTTATAGAAGGGGTAAGCTACTATGAGTTGGTAATGGTAGGGTAAGCCAGTATGAGTTGGTAATGGTAGGGTAAGCCAGTATGAGTTGGTAATGGTAGGGTAAGCCAGTATGATACTTTGTCATGGAACTGTGAACTAAATAGTTAGTCTAGTTGATTGGGCCGGGTGTGTAGGAGAATGAGACAGTACTGTACTGTTACTGGGATGTTTACCACCGTCCCCCTCCTCCCCTCCAGGTGTGGTTCCAGAACAAGCGCAGCAAGGAGCGGCGGATGAAGCAGCTCTCCTCCATGGGTATGCGCGCGCACCTCTTCGGTAACCCTCGCAAGCTGAGGGGGATGAGGATGTCGCCCAGCATGGAGGACGGCTTCCCCTACTACGGTGACGCCTTCGGGTATGGTCCCCAAGGGTTCCACGACTTCTTTCCCGGTCAAGGTCCCCCACCGCCTCCAGGCATGACCTTTCCCCACGGTGAGTTAGGAGTGAAAAAAGAGTGAAAGGGAAATGGAAGGAAGATTGGAATATATCAACACTCACCACGAAATAAAAACTATATAAATAGGGAAACTATACTCGTGCGTGAGCGTTTGTGTGTGTATGAGAGAGAGAGAGAGAGAGAGAGAGAGAGAGAGAGAGAGAGAGAGAGAGAGTGACTAAGAGTTAACCTAACATTGCCTTGCCTTTCCTCCATCGTTCAGGGCTGCCACCGTCCATGGAGCAGCCCCTTCCCCCTGGTGGCCCCATGAGTGACTTCCCTGGTCTGGGTGGTCTAGGAGCGCCGCCAGTGACTGAGGGTGGACACTTCATGACTCAGCCCCCAGACCTACTGTCACTCTCACAGAGGTCCTCTCCGGAGGGCATGATCCTGGCGCATGGTGGTCAGTAGCCCAGGTAGACCCTAGTATTGCACGGTGTCGGTAGCCCCTCAGATGGACCTTATAGTAGCCCAGGTAGACCTTTGTACTGAACAGTGTCCATGGGTTACAGTAGGTCAGAGGTTCATATGTAAAGTTTATTGTTCGAGTTTTATCAACAATGGATATAATTATGTGCCTATTGTTCTTAGTTCGTAATATTCAAATCATGACACTTTTCAACTCTGTGCATTTAGTGGTAAATCAAATAATATATTACCTATATTAATAAAATAGTACTTTACTCTTAAATTATGCAATATTTCTTCATTTTGCATTTTCTGTAAAAATACTGACGAAAGAAAGAGAATCAAAAGAGTTGTCTATTAATTAAGTAAACATGTGATGAAAATGGTTGAGAACTACTGTGTTAAGGTGGTAGTTCTATTTTGGTACATTGGAGTGACATGATTCCTCCAAAGTATGCCAGGAAACAGGACCAAAATGAACAAAAATAATGGTGTTCTGTTGCTTGGAATAGTTTAGAGGATTCAGTTGCTCCAGATTTACCAACACAAAACTTCCCCCTTAATTAAAGCAGATCACTGTAACCCAAATTGACCCTATATAGTACAGCACGGTGTCTATTGATGGCTTAGGTGGTTCCTATAGTATGCCAGGTAGATCCTATAGTATACCAGGTAGATCCTATAGTATACCAGGTAGATCCTATAGTCCTTTCCTAGTAGGGGCTTCAGTTGGTATTGCACGGTGTTGGTAAATTTTATAGGTCCTACTTCCAGACAAACCAACCAATCTTTCTTATGAACACTATTACTATCCCTTCTATTATAGTAACATGTACACTGTTTGTCCTCCTAACTTACTGTACACTTTAATATTACACTGTATAAAGGGTTCTGGTTAACTCGAGATACACAGACACGTGATATGTGTACAGGTAATGTTACGCTACTATATTTTAGTTGTTAATAACTCTGTAGATCACTTTTGTTTCTTCGACACATCCCCGTCTGTAACTCCAGTAGATCCCAGTAACTCTCAAACTTAGTATATCTCAGGAAAACTCTAAGAGCCTCTGTTAAATATGGCATATGCCTCACCATTAGTAAAAAGCATTAACAACAAGTATTATATTGGCCTTCCATGAAAATAGAAAAATATGTACTCTTATAGTTTACCCTGTCAATAGTTTTCTTTTACAAGTTTTCTTCTTGTGTTTGAGGCTAACTTTGTTATTTTGCGATTGGATTCAGTTTAATGTTTTCTGAAGTATTTAATTACGGTACTTTTTTTATTACTAACGTTAGATTAATAATATTATTCTTTATTAGGTTGTATTTTATAAGCAACACAGGCATAGAATGAATTCAATCTTGCAATGTTATGAAGCGCATTATTAAGAAAAAATTACAATAATATTAATCTTTCGTTTCATATACCGTAGTGTTCTCTCAAAAATACCGTGATAATCCTTTCATTATCCCACAATTAGGCATTCATGTATATACCCAAGTCGTGGAAATCCTAATTATCGTAAAACAAAGGGAGATTTCAAAGACATGTAATGTTGTTTAAAACCAGTAGATAGTTAATCCAAGTACAACTTTCTTCATGGTATTTCTGTATGGTTCTTACCACCTATTCTATCCCTTACCCTCACTTCACTCTTAGTTCCACGTGCATGATTCACTCATCTATCTTAAAGCTTTCATAGACTTACAATTTTTTTTGTCGGCAGGTCAAGGCGGCAACTTCGACCACCCCGTCAGCGAGGGGCTGGTGTGGTGACATGACGCCGACCTCTGATGACGCCAGAGGCCGTGTGAGGCCCTCACCGCCAGCGACGTCACCGGAGGATCAACAACCATTACACCGCTGCTCTCTTGTTTCCCGCCGCCACGCAAGGGTTCCGCGCCCCCTCCTCGACAACCCTCGCCTCTACCGATCCCCACTGACCTTTCCCGCCCACACTGGTCAGACAAAAACAAACCTTGAACCAACCACGGCATTTGTTAACATCAAGAAATACCAAGAAAAATACGCAGGGTGTCTCTATCCATGGATTCTTTTTAACATGAGAGGCCGCACTGAATCGTATCTTGCTGCTTAATGAAAGGCATGCAAACCAAACCAAACTCTTGAATACCTTCGAGTTGTTATCATCAAAGACGCCCGGGACCCCAAGTAAAGTTGAGGGTTTCTAGTTAATGATCAGCACTCAAAAACAATCCCAGAGAATTTCGTGGAAGTTTAAAACCATGAGACCGTATTGAAAATTGTACAGTGTCTCTTATTTATACAGTGGCGGGACGGGAAGGCAGCGCGAGTGACAGTGTTATATACAGTACATAGCCTATACCATACCTGACCAACACTATCTAGAACTATGTGACAGTGACCAAACTATGAGCTATCTAGAGTGAGATATAACAAAGCCTAGATGTTTACTGATGTTTACGGAGCTAGAAGAGAGAGAGAGAGAGAGAGAGAGAGAGAGAGAGAGAGAGAGAGAGAGAGAGAGAGAGAGAGAGAGAGATATGAACTATTACCGCCTCAATCCAGGCTACCTATTACCTTGCCGGCCTCACTGTTCCTTCGACTTACTAGCTGCCACTGCCCCTATAGTACTGTCCATGCTTCTATTCTACTTTCTATTACTGTCCCTACAAGTATCATACCTACCCCTGCCACTATCCCTCTTACTGTCCCTAAAACTACCGGTACCCTTGTTACAGGGGCAGGAGGGACGACTTAACAGCTGTAATCAGAGTAACAGGGGATGATAGTGGCAGGGGTTGACAGTAACAGTGTGGACGGCAGGGGTGACAGTGGCAGGGTGAGAGCAAGAGGTGACCACGTGTGTTTTATGTTCCTATGTGTAGATGTTAGATGGGGTTGAGGGCAGGGACGGGGTCGGGTTAGGGAGCCACACTTGTCTTACACACACACACACACACACACACACAGACGGGAGCCACACTTGTCTTACACACACACACACACACACACACACACACACACAGACGGGAGCCACACTTGTCTTACACACACACACACACACACACGATAAGTATATACTATGATTGTCACGTTTCTCAAACTATGGCTGTTTCTTACTAAACTTTAGCTTTACTCAAAGTATAGAACGTTGTGCCCATGAAGAGTAAAAATGTTCTGTGGTTGTCAAATGAACACAGAGACTCGTGTTATAACGGAGCATAATAATATTCTCACATGGCTCAATCCTTGCGTCATCTTGAGGAAAAAATACATTAACATTTTATCTAAACTCATGTCAAAGGTATAGATAGATAAATATAGATAAATCCTGTTGAAAAATAATAATACAGCTCTTGGGGAAAAATGCAGATACAATATAATTATACAGATTTTGGACACATATCATAACCTGTTGATATTAATAACCACTGAAATCATAGACCTAAAGACATTCATATATATTCACATTGCTGTTGAAAGGCTACCTATATTTTTCTAAGGAATTATCTATGCAAGATAAAGAAAACATACATTAAATTGTATTCTATAAATATTCTCTGTAACACCTGAAAGTGTGTGTAATTTTTTCAACTCTTTATAATTTTTTATATAGACTGTCTAAGGAAATTATCTCACATTCACATCATTTGAAAAGATACACAATCATAATATACACAACAAATAAATCGACACATTGAAATTTTAGTACAACAAGACTTTTTTGAACTCAGCCCTTGTTTATACAACTCTTGGAAATAAATATTATATCAATACAGCTTTAGGAAACATATGTAAACTCTGTGTGTATAGAAAATCCATACATGATACATACATACATACATACATACATACATACACAAGGGTATATTGACGGTGTTACTCCCTACCTTTCCCCTCCCGGCCCTGTTCTTAGCTCCTACCCTTGGGCCCTCTATCTATCCTTTGTCCCTGATCACCCTATCTTTAATTCTCCTATCCCTGACTTCCTATTCCCTATATCCCTGTCACCCCGTCCCTGTCCCTTTCCCTCTGTCCCCCTGTCCCTTTTCCTCTGTCCCCCTGTCCCTTTCCCTCTCCCCCTGTCCCTTTCCCTCTCCCCCTGTCCCCCTGTCCCTTTCCCTCTCCCCCTGTCCCTTTCCCCCTGTCCCCCTGTCCCTTTCCCTTTCCCCCTGTCCCTTTCCCTCTCCCCCTGTGAAATGAAACTTTTTGTACGTATGATTCCCAAAGAACTCATAGAATTATTACCCAATATTTCGATGAAGTCCTCAAACTCTCTCCTTATATTATGAATCCACAGAAACATCCTCTCAAGATAATGCTCACATGTATTTTCTCACACACACATCAATATTTCCCTAACACTCATACATACATACATACATACACATCCTTTGTAAATCTATGGCCAAACTCCCATTCGTCCTTGATAATAATTATTTCCCTCCCTCCCTTCACTCATTCATACATTAATAAATTAAGCATGCACATACATCCATACATTACACATAATTATACATAAATCATAAATCTATCCCCACACATTCATACATATACATTATCCTCAGAGGCTCTCTCCCTGTTCAGTCATGGATGGAATATTATACATGTGAATAATATGTGGACACTTAAATTCCTACTAAGCATACGGTAATTATCTCCTTTTTAGTCACCTCTGTTTTAGTTTAGTTTAATTTAAAGTTCTTGGAGTAGTGAGAATAAGAACCACCATGTGATGTGGAGAACAGTCTACTTTAAGGGGGTGCGGGAGTAGGGGACAGGCTTGGGGGGGGGGGACTTTATATGTGAATAATTGAACTTGCTTTTAATAACATAACATAAAATCGTTTGGTGCAGTAATCCAGAGTAACAAACGAACAGTACCGGTACATAAAATATCGGTTATTAAAGATATTGAAAAGGTAACAAAACAAAAGAAAAAGAGTCTCCAATCTATAATAGGCTAGTTGAGTATTATGAGGTTGTTAGAGATGGGTTATAATTATTAAGTAGGATTGTCTATATATCTGTTGGCCACTTTAGTTTGTTTACATGGGGTTTAAGTGTCCACCAAACTTACATGGCGTACCTGGTGCTTTAATTCTCCCTCATATATACCTTGGAATTTATAACTCCTTGTATCTCTCTCTCTCTCTCTCTCTCTCTCTCTCTCTCTCTCTCTCTCTCTCTCTCTCTCTCTCTCTCTCTCTCTCTCTCTCTCTCTCTCTCTCTCTCTCTCAATTTTACATCCATCTTCTTTCCCTCCCTCCCTCACAATTTTACATGCATTTCTCTCTCCCTCTCTCACAATTTTATATATATCCTCTCTTCCTCCCTGACATTTTTATATCTATCTTCTCTCCCTCCCTCCCTCACAGGTATACATCTCTCTCTTTCCCTCACCCACCTGCACCTATAATACCACTTCCTTCCTTCACTCATCATAATTATTCTCCTTCCCTTCCAACTTAATCTTGTTTTCTCTCTCTCTCTCTTTATGGTTGCACATCTCTTTCCTCCCCTCAAAACATTATATATACTTACGTCCTACTTTTCTCTCCTCTACACATCCACGCACCTTTTCTTCCTCCACACTTTCCTTTACCCCTCCACACACCTACTCTCCCTCCACACTTTCCTCTACTCCTCCACACCTTCCTCTCTCTACCCATCATTAAATTTCTGCACATCTATACTTCCCCCCTCCCCCTCACTCCCCCCCTTATATCAGTGTGTACTCTTCCATAGATGGTGTAAGCCGGCTGTACATAAACTCTGTACATATTTCTGTACCATTACCCTCTAAATGTCAATATATTGTATATTTAAATTCATTATTGTGACCATAAATAAAAATGTTGGAAGATGGAGGGAGTTTATGTATCATCTATTCTAGCCAGAGAGAGAGAGAGAGAGAGAGAGAGAGAGAGAGAGAGAGAGAGATAACTATACTGTAGGCCTATTTATTTGTGTTGTCAATATTAGTGCGGGTATAAAAGGGTTATTTTAAAAATTGTATATCAGTCTTATTTCAAAGCAATGTCACACAAATTCTATAAAGTTATTATTGCCGTGAATGAACGCTTATGAATAAAATTTTAGCTTATATAGGTTGTGAATGCTTAACAACACAATTTTTACATTTACATTTACATATATAATCATCAATACGAGCCCTGAAATGAAAGTACTGTATAGAATTTAGGCATATCTATCTAAGAAAATCCTCGTGTTATAAAAATACCTAATATCTTATTGCTAGTTCACATAATAATAATAATAGTAATAATAAATAATAATAGTAATACTACTACTAATAATAATAATGATTAGCTTGTTGCAAGTTCACATCATAATAATAATAATAATAATAATAATAATAATAATAATAATAATAATAATAATAATAATAACAATAACAATAATAATAATAATAATAATAATAATAATAATAATAATAACAATAATAACAATAATAATAATAATAATAATAATATTCACATAATAATAATAATAATTTGATTGTTGCAAGTTCACATAATAATAATAATACTAATAATAATAGCATACCTTATTCCTGCTGGTGTGTTGATTGACCATCTAAACGACAGGGAAAGATTAGGACTTGGCTGACTGACCACGTTGTTCTCTTCATTATTGTTTACTCTGGTTTAATGTAAGATATAATTCACACAAAACTCGTCGTGGTGGAGGAGTCAGGAGTCAGGAGGAGGAGGTTGTCGTCTTCTTTGGCTGTGATAGATTCTGTATTACCGTGTATACATAAATTAACCTCGTGGTCGTGGTGGACGAGTTTGATATTGTTCTCATGGCGTTGATCCAAAGGTATTGCTGCACGTGTTCTATTTGTATAAGCTGTTGTTATGTTTTCGAAGCAGTTTTGGGTACTTATAGTCCTTGCCATGAAGGAATGAATGCTTACGAATAAAATGTTAAGTTAAGAGTCAACTTTGCTTTTGTGAATACGGGCTTTGGTACTGGTGAAAAGGATAACACTCATCTCACACTCACAGTCTCACACACACTGATATGATCTTATTCAGACGAGCCTAAATCGAAAGCAAAGTATTGTTCTTTAATTGTTTAAATATAGTTACTCTTTTATTAATTAATTAAAGTACAAAATCAAAATGATAAGATATATAATAGTTAGCAATAAAATAACAAAAGAAAATGAAGATTTAGAGAAAACCAGATTAACAAAGCCAAGACAATAATAAATATTTCGACATGGATTTTTCATGCTTGTTATTCTTTGAAAAGTATATACAACCACCACAAATTGCAAAATCAATAAAAATGACCTCCAGAAAGAAGTGTATCAGGGGCTGGTTTAGCAGTAGGAATTGGAAACCCATTTTTTTAGAAGATAACGACAGAATAATTGGAAATGCTTTGTTTGAGCTAGACAGCCAATAAGATACAGAAAAGGTAAAAGAAATATTGTATGATATCTCGATAATGAGAGAAAACAAAGAGGACAACTAAAAATCAGGAGAAATTTGCAACCAACATAAAGAAGAAAAAGAGGACGAGATGTGGGGCGTTGAAAAGGTTATCTCCCCCAAACATGAAAAGGTTATCTCCCCAAAACAGTAATTAGTTAGTGCTATACAATACTGATAGTACAACTTGCAAGACTTCTTTATTTGTTGAATACTTTGTTTTAGAGTTGAGAGTTTGTAGCAGACTGTACCACCACAGTCACGTCACCACATTACCTACAATGAGTACTGTACATAATTTGTACTAACTACTGTATAAGCATCACAATCTCAGCAATAACCAAAGTCATCACACTATTATAGCATCTGCAACAATGAATCATCGTAATGTCTGCAGTAACCACAGTCAACAACCAGAATGTAACTTAATGTTCCCAAGATAAGTAAAGCATCAGTGTGGTATCTCCAGTTTTAAAAGATTTCAGTGAATCAGTGACCTAGTGGTATTAAAAACTGCATACTGATTTACCCAGGTGAGAAACTAGACATGTTTTTAATGTGATTAAAAAGTCGGTAAAAATTTACAATAGCACCTCCAAGTTTTTTTTTTTTTTTTTTTTTTGTGAAATGTTTTACAGCCACTCTAACCAACCTGACCTGACCTGACCTGACCTAACCTAGACCTAACCCTAACAACCTTCGGTCCTAACCCTAACAACCTTCGGTCCTAACCTTAACAACTTTCAGTCCTAACCCTAACAACCTTCGGTCCTAACCCTAACAACCTTCGGTCCTAACCCTGACAACCTTCGGTCCTAATCCTGACAACCTTCGGTCCTAATCCTAACAACCTTCGGTCCTAATCCTAACAACCTTCGGTCCTAATCTTAACAACCTTCGGTCTTAACCCTAACAACCTTCGGTCCTAACCCTGACAACCTTCGGTCCTAACCTTAACAACCTTCGGTCCTAACCCTAACAACCTTCGGTCCTAACCCTAACATGAAATTTTATATTGTGACGAAACGAAATCCGAGCACCAACTTAAACCTTCATGACGGTATTGTATATATAATTAACTATTATGTTTGCATATTGACATTAAAATGTATTTGGAGGCGTGCTTATAAACTTATACCAAAGAGTCTATCTATAATGTGATATGAAAAGAATATATAAATATTCACACAGATGAAAAGTCACACAAGTGTTCATATTGTGTTAAAAGACTCCAATTATTATTTACAGTACTTTACAGTATTAGAAGTGGAAAACCACATGTGATTTTACAGTGATAATGGATTCAAGGAAAAGTTTAGTATAAAAAAAGAATGATATAAGGAAGTGAGAAAGCACACTTATCCATACAGTGATATAAAGCACCTTTAATGTATGTACAAAGATTAAGTAATTTGTTGCCGGATTTATACAATGGCTTAAATTTCCTGTGATAAACTTGAACATAAGCCATATAAGTTATATGTAGCATGACAACCTAATCCTTCAAGGCTTTGAGTTTTACTTCTTTAAAATAAAGGTTAAAATTTTATTCTTTAAGCAGTGGATGTTGACTTTTCTTCGTTTATCTCTGACCACCCCCTGGTGATTCCTACTGTAAGAGGGAAATTATCCCTCAATAGTTGTTGCTAATTCCACTTCACTGCAGCATCAGTCTGTTGGTTTCTCTATCAGATTCTTAGTGATTTTCAGGCTGTAGAAAGTAACAGAACAGTACGGTGATAATTTGTGTTTGTAAAGGTTTAGTAAATAACACGATCCAGTTTGTCTTTTCCAAAACCAGATATTAAAAGGAAATGAGCATCACAAATACTCCTGTGATTAATGTGACAGACAGTCTGCCAAGTGCCATTAAGAGTTGACTGCATCATATCCCGAATCACTCACAATTTCTTATTAAGCTATTTTCGTTCATTTCAATTTAATGCTTACCTTGCCTTTACTGTGTTGTGGTGTTATATAAATGAAGATGCATCAAGGAAGGATTAGTCTTTTAATGAAAGGGATTTTGTGGTCAGTGATGATAAAAATAATTTGAAGAGCATGCATATTTCCTATTTTTTTGTGTCATAGGGTAAGTTAGTCTATATACATAATGGGAGTTAATTTTATGAACAGTTTGTACAGTTTTTCCATATGTTATCTCAATTTTTTCTTAAGTATAGTATCACATAAGATACAGTAATTTTATACTGGTATTGTACTATTATATTGTACGTACATTGAATGTAACTATGGAATATTGATATAATCATTATTATAAAGTCTTGCACATTTACTTGTAGCACTGGTAGGCCTACTACAGTACAATACAGTAGTATGAATAATTATGGATACGGTATATACAGTACAGGTAGTACCTGTGTAGCTACATTATTTATTAAAAGGCAGAGATCTCTGTGATCAAAGAGACCACTAATATCCTTGGCTTTGTGTATCTCTTTTGGTTTCCCAGAAGGTCCAGTATATTAGGACAGTTCCCTTGTAAAGACTCATTTTATTGTACCGATATCTGGAACTGTGAAACTGTTCAGTTTTTTACAATTGGTGATTATAGGTGAATTCAGCTTTATACATTTTGTCTGCATTGGATTTAGCTTTGGTTAATGTCTGCAAACCAGAGGATTCCTAATTTCCCTGATAGTTCAAATCAGAACATTAGTGCTACATTAACAGATTAGAAATCCTGCTTAATGTACGGTACTCACTTGATTCGATCAACTTATAGTGTAGAGTATTTATTTTGCCAGAATTTGGGGAAACTACCCTTGAATAAATTAATTTAGTAAAGTAATTACTGGTGTATTGTGGAAAGTATTGACCTGTGTAAATTTAGAAAGGGTGCATGAATATATATCTGTAGTTATGCACCATACCGTTTGGACCTTCACATGCATGTCCTTTATAATACTTTTAAAAGGAACATTTTTTTATATTTTGTTGTATTATATGTCTATACACAGGTATGAAGATGTGGTGCTGTACTCTCATATGGAACCGTGTTGCATAAACAATATACAGCAAGCATGGCTGCAGTCACTATTTCCAGGACAAGAATTTTTACTCTATACTCGTAAGTCTTATGAGGAAGTTCTGTAGTTAATCTTTGACACATTCTATTGGACATGTGAATCAATAGTTGTATTGTATATTCTTGATAAATCTCCTTCCTCTTTAAAAACATAATTTATGGGACCTTGTCTTGTAGTCAGAACATTGGAGGTAATTAAGTCCTTCAAATATTGCCACAAAACACCACCACCTATTTGGAAGGAGCTTGTTTCATGGTACTGTCAGGAGAAATCAGGAGCCTCCAATCCTAATACTGTATATCATCACAGGGTCCTTAAGTGTTTAGATCAGCTGTACAGTAGAGATGGGTTTTAACAATGATTTAGACATGTTCCTGTCCAAGGTTTATTGTTTTTTTTATTGTGATTTCTACAGACCTAGTAGTTAACCTAGTTGAAAGTGGAGTGTATATTGATAAAAGCTTGGAAAAGGTTTGTGAAGGACTTACTGTAGGTAAACTAAAGGTGTCTTTGGTTTATCTGTAGTTCCTCTATATTAAATTAGAAGGGAGTTGAGGTCTATTGTATTAGAGCACCTGGTTGAGGTCGTGCATGCAACCTATATTGGGTTGAAACCTGGAGGTGCTATGACAGGTAATGAGTTGGGGGCCCAACCCAACCTGTTGCCCCTTTGGTAAAATGAGACCTGGTTTTCCATCTGTGAATAGTTATTCATAGATTTTTAAACCATTAAGAGGGTAATATAGTGTTGGTAAATCTGGAGCAAGATATTTCTTCAAACAGTTCTAAGCAGCAGGACACCATCATTTTTGTTCTAGTCTTGTTTTCTGGCATACTTAGGGGAAATCAAGGCACTTCAATATACTGTACCAAAAATGTATTACCACTTTAATACACAGCAAACAGATAAGAGAAATGCCAGATGTCTCTAGAATGTGAATGGAAAAGTGAGTGTACAATAATTGCATTGTAATTGTTGTTATTGATATGATTTCAGCAAAGATGTGTGAAGCTGCCTTCTATTAGCACCTGTTCTTCAATGTCATAATGACCGTGATACCAAGAATACCATACCGTACCGTATAGCACCCATACCAAGGTGAGAATGTTGGACAAAGATAGCATCATGTTACAAGCAGGTAAGTTATGTAGTATCCACAGACATGTTCCTAAGTTACAGTCCAATACTACCACAAAAGTTAGATAAAACAAATACATATGTGATCCAAAGGGGTGGTACCGTACGACCTACTCTGAAGATTGCATCTACTGTAAAAGATGAAAATTGCTATCCCCACCTTGCGTTTCCTCTAGAGTCTTGCATAAGGCCTTACATGATACAACTAGAGAAACCTGAGCACTTTGTGGGAATGGTGGAAACTGTCTGAATTAAATATTTTCTGAGGTTGAAACAATTTAAAGTTCAGTGTATATACCTTGTTGTTGCTTTGTACGCCATTTTTCAACATGTTTGTTTACATTGTGACGTCATTATCCGCCTTGAGACTGGGTCTAACCTGCTGTAGATCTGGCTCGACTTGACTAGACCTGGGCTCGAGGCGGACTAGAGTTTGGGACATGCAAAAAACACGATTGGGCGCCAGCCTCGAGGCGGTCTTAAGTTTGGGGCATTCATATACGCGACTTAGCTACATATACATGTATAGAGTTTTATCTGAAAAATTAGCTTAAACTGACTGGAGCCAGTGAGGGCCTGAGGATGGGAAGGGTATCTACTTGTAGACCAAACTGGCCATATCAAAGTACTGCCAGCTATGCCACCCAGTGATGATAATGATGAATATTTACAGCACATATTTACATATTGCACATAACAGATTTTGCCACCTCTCTGGTCTTAAGTTGAAAATGTTCAGTTTTTCAACTGTCACTACAGACCTCATTTTTCATGTCAAGGAGGTCTATGTCTCATTTGGCATCATATGACCTGATGATGACAAACATTAGTCTTATAATACCACTTCCAAACTTGGTAATGGTAAACACATCACTTCTAAGGAGGTATATTTTTATGGAAGAGTTGTACAACGCTTTAGCCCAACTTAAGTAGAAACGTTGCATGTACTGTATGTGTGTTTATTGGGGGTTACGCGTAGGGGAGGAGGGAGGGGGGGAGGAGATAGGTGGCATACTGGGGGGAGAGAGGGAGGAAGAGAGAGGAAAGGGAAACTGAGAAAGTGAGAGGGAGGAAGAGAAATATATTGAAGAGGAAGAAAGAAATATGCACTTGGTCCCGAAGGCCTTGTAGCTCTAGTGCAAAAGGAGATAAGAGAGGAGACAGCAAGAAATAGAAGCAAAGGAGGAACAGTTGAAGAAGAATTGAAAAGGAATGTCTGGAGGCGAATAAAGATAGATGCCCAGTACCTTAAAAGTCTACCCACATCACCGCAGGCAACAAGGAAAGGGAGAAATGTAAGGAGAGATTTCTTTAGGAATTTCTCTCCCTGGTCCTTGGAAATGTGGTCTTGGTATTGACTCTAGACACGTCATATAGGCTGGGGGGGAAGCCGGGAAAACCCCCTCTTATTTGTTCACGTTAAACACCACCTTACAACCACCAGGGAGTGAGAGGATAGGAAAGAAAGGCCGGGAAGGGATGACAGGGGTTAAGAAATGCTGGGAAGTGGGAAAATGAGGAGGGGGGGAGTAGGGAAAGATGGATAGGGGAGGTAAAGAGAGAGAGAGGGAGAGAAATAGCCACAAGGAAGGAGGTGGTGTGACTTACATACGACTAGGCCAAGGGCTTATCTTCCCTCCGAAGTCTCTCTCTCTCTCTCTCTCTCTCTCTCTCTCTCTCTCTCTCTCTCTCTCTCTCCAAGCTGACATTATCACCACTATACCACCACTATTTATACATTACTACTTTCACCACCAACACCGTCATCACTATTATACATCACCACCAGTATAGTCAGCCTGGCTATAACTCTTTATCCGAGATGTACATTTTCTTATCGACATACGCTCCTAAATCTTGACTTCCTGGATGCCTGCTTTTGAGAGCCTCGTTATGGGATTTTGAGTGATGGTTTCATTCTTATAGTATAGAGTGTGCTTGTGCGAGCCATGCGTTTGTGTACTGTTGAATATGTGTGTTTGTATGAGTGTGTTTTTTGTATGTGTCTGTGTGTTGAGTGTGTTTTCTGTGTGTGTCTGTGTGTTGAGTGTGTTTTCTGTGTGTGTGTGTGTATGTGTGTGTGTGTGTGTGTCATCAGAATCATGAAAAAACCTAACGAGTGGGTCATGATGAAAAAGGCACCTGGTGTTGCTAATCAGTCGGGGGGGAAATTGGGATAATTTTGTTGAAAGGAAATTTGCCCCCCGTCGTTTTTGTTTGCATGTTGTCGGTAAAAGAGTTAATGAACTGATTGTGTTGTTGTTGTGTAGTTCCGTGCATGGGGTCGGTTTCTTCGTTCTCATTCACTTTATTTACACACAGCAGCTTCTTGGCCTCCTCGGGTGACATTTGTAAAGAACCATATATATATTTATTTATAGCTGTGGAGGAAATGAATGATCAAATTTTCTTATAAATGCTGTGTATTTTCCTACTCAAAATGCTTCTTTTTTCCATGGACTATCCCTCTCGGACTCACACACCTACAACACCTACCAAATTAGTGCCCTAGAGTATCATAATTCTCTCTCTCTCTCTCTCTCTCTCTCTCTCTCTCTGTATATATATATATATATATATATATAAATAAATAATTATAATCTGCTTTATAAATATATGATAGTTAATCGTGTTATTGAGAATTATTCAGGTGGAACGTATCCTAATTGCTGAGCCCGAGAGAGTTAATTATCGAATCAGATATCTTTTAAGGGATCCTGCAATGTAGTCAGAAAATTGGAGGTAATTGATTCCTTCATATATTGTAACGAAACATCATCCATATGGAAGGAGCGTGTTTCGTGGCATAGATAGGAGGAATCAGAAGCCTACAATCTCCCGTGCACGATCACAGGGTCCTTAATTTGGGTTGTAAGTTAATGGAGAAGAAGAAGGAGATTGGGTCGATGAGGAGAGAAGAGAAGAGAAGAGAAGAGTTGGTGAGTGGGAGAGAGAGGAGAATATAGTATGTTTAAAGGGAGTGAGAGAAAGGGATGGATAAAGCATGAGAATGACAGAAAATAGGAATACGTAAGAGTATAAGGAAGGGAATTAAGAGAGAGAGAGAGAGAGAGAGAGAGAGAGAGAGAGAGAGAGAGAGAGAGATAACACGAGGGCAAGTTGGTTAGAGAGAGTGAATGAGTGAGAGGCGAGGGGAATTAGAAATTGAGAAAGTTAGTGATAATTAACTGGCCACATTGTCTCAAAGTCCCACACATCTTACCACACCAGTCTCACATCCTCTTACCTCAACTTTTCATCATTTAACATATCTTTCTTCTCTCTTTATCCATTCATTCGTTATTATTATTATCATTATTATCATCATCATTATTATTATACTTTTTTTCTCTTCACTCTCTTTATCCATTCATTATTATTATTATTATTATCATTATTATCATCATCATCATTATTATTATACTTTTCTTTCTCTTCACTCTCTTTATCCATTCATTATCATTATTATTATTATTATTATTATTATTATTATTATTATTATTATTATTATTATTATTATTATTATTATTATTATTATTATTATTATTATTATTATTATTATTATTATTATTATTATTATTATTATTATTTTTATTATTGTTATTATTATTATTATTATTATTATTATTATTATTATTATTATTATAACCTCTTCTTTTCCTACATATGTGCTTCTTTTCAATGTTTTCATCCTATTGGTATTTCGTCATAATTATTTCCCTATTTTTTCTCCCCTTTTCCATTTCTTTAGACCTCTCCCTACTTCTCCATTCTTTGCCCGCCTCTCTTAATCCCCCCCTTCCAATAGTTACACCTCTTATCCTTCTTTCCCATTCTTCTTCTCATTATTCCATCTCAACTTTTACCTTATTTCATTATTTTCTTCTGTTTCTTTATTCTGTATCTTCTTTTCTTATTTTCCCACTTTGTACTCTCCATCCTCCTCCTGTTCCCCTTCTTTCATTTCCTCCTTTTCCTCCTCCTTTACTTTTCTTATCCCTCTTCCTCCTTTACTTTACCTCTCACTTCTCCCTCCTTTCTTTTTCTTATCCCTCTTCCTCCTTTACTTTACCTCTCACTTCTCCCTCCTTTCTTTTTCTTATCCCTCTTCCTCCTTTACTTTACCTCTCACTTCTCCCTCCTTTCCTTTTCTTATCCCTCTTCCTCCTTTACTTTACCTATCACATCTCCCTCCTTTCCTTTTCTTATCCCTCTTCCTCCTTTACTTTACCTATCACATCTTCCTCCTTTCTTTTTCTTATCCCTCTTCCTCCTTTACTTTACCTCTCACATCTCCCTCCTTTCCTTTTCTTATCCCTCTTCCTCCTTTACTTTACCTCTCACATCTCCCTCCTTTCCTTTTCTTATCCCTCTTCCTCCTTTACTTTACCTATCACATCTCCCTCCTTTCCTTTTCTTATCCCTCTTCCACATTTCCTTTTCGTATCCCTCCCTTCTCCTTCCCTATGCTTGTCCCAGTTTACAAATGCCAACGTGGCAGCTAAAATGTTAATAGTATTGGTGTGGCAAGTGTGTTATTGGTTCAGATTTTATTTTAGTGGTCTATCTAGGAATGCTGGCAGTGGCAGTAGTAGTAGTAGTAGTAGTGGTAGTGGTGGTGATAGTAGTAGTAGTAGTGGTAAAATACAGTATTGGGAATATTAAGTTTGGTAGTGGTGGTAGTGGTAAGAATATTGGGAATGGTAGTGTTAGTTGTGGTGGTAGTGGTAATGGGAGTGTTGGTAGTAGTGGTGGTGCTGGTGGTGGTAGTGGAATATTTTGGGAATGTTAATGTTGGTAGTTGTAAGAATTATGAGAACAGTATTGATGGTAGTAGTAGTGCTGGTGGTGTTGATGGTGGTAAAAATAATTGGAAAAGTAAAGTTGGTAGTAGTGGTTGTGTTGATGGCGTGAGAGCAGTGGTGGTAGTAGTGGTGGTGATAGGAACATTAGGAGTTTTGGTAGTAGTGGTAAAGGAGATAAGGTGGATATGGTTGTGTTGATGGCGTGAGAGCAGTGGTGGTAGTGGTGGTAGTGGTGGTGGTGATAGGAACATTAGGAGTTTTGGTAGTAGTGGTAAAGGAGATAAGGTGGATATGGTGGTGGTGGTGGTGGTGGTGGTGGTTATGGTATCATTACTGGTAGTGGCCTTATTGGTTTTCACTGATGGAGGTACAGTATAGTAAAGTAGGAGTATTGCAGTTATTGATAGAGTGAGTACAGTACAAATCTTGACTGTAGTAGTTGTAGAAAATAATTAAGGTTGTGAGATTTGTAGCATTATATAGCATTATAATTAGGAAACTTAGTGGAAGTGACAACGGAAATATCTGGTCTTAATTAATAATACTAGTACAGTATTAGAAAAAAAGATATTTGGTAGAAAATTTTTGGTGGTTAGCATATACAGTATTATGTTGTACAGAATGTTGATAGAACGATTTTGGTAGAACAAGTGAAATTCTAGTAACTTTAGTAGATAGCCTATGTATTGGTATAGAATGTTGGTAGTACTAGTGATTTTGGTAGGAATGTTGGTAGAAAGAATATATACATAAAACAAAATGTCACTGAAAAAGTATAGAATTGGTACAGAATCAAATCAGATTAAATATAAATACTTTATTGATCACGTAGGTCACATGAAAATTATATTGTGATAGAATGTCGATAGTTAGAATGGAAGTACAGTTTTTTTTTTTTTTAATTATTTGTTAGTATAAAACGAATGAAAAAAAGTGGTAGTTGTGGTGGTGGTGGTAGTGGTAGAAGATATTATTACGTAAAATGGAAATACAGTTTTTTTATAAATTATTTGTTAGTATAAAACGAATGAAAAAAAAAGTGGTAGTTGTGGTGGTGGTGGTGGTGGTATAAGATATTATTACGTAAAATGACAGTACAGTTTTTTTTTTAATTATTTGTTAGTATAAAAAGAATGAAAAAAATAAATCATACGTATACGATGGTGGTGGTGGTGGGGTTATAAATATTGCAGCGGTGAGTGAGACCTACATACATACAGTACAGTACAGTACATGTGGTGGATGGAACTGGGGCGTGTTACATCGATTTGTACAGTTGGTCTGTTTGATTGCCAGATGAACACGGCTTCTCAATCTTTACCCGTGTGTGTGTGTGTGTTGTTGCTTTTTTTTTTTTTTTTTTTTTTTTTTTTTTGTGTGTGTGTGTGTGTGTGTGTGTGTGTGGTTGCTCGTGTGTGTGTGTGTGTGTGTGTGTGCTTGCCCTTTTGTGTGTGTGTGTGTGTGATATAGAGTCTAGAAATCTAGAAGTGTGTCACAGGGTACAGAATGTTTGCGTGATTGACTATGTATGAGAGTACTGTGTGTGTGTGTGTGTATGTGTGTGTGTGTGTGTGTGTGTGTGTGATATTTGCTTGATGGTGATGTAAAAGTGTGTGTATGTGCATGTGTGTATCATTAGAGTGAATTTCAAAGTGTGTGTGTGTGTGTGTGTGTGTGTGTGTGTGTGTGTTGTTTTAATATATATATGGACATGTGCTGCAGTGAATACATAAACGTGTAATTGAATATAATGTATGTGTGTCGCAGTATAAAAGCATACATATGTATAAATGTTTGGTGTGTGTGTGTGTGTGTGCGTGTGTGTTGTGTGCGTATGTTTGTGTTTATGTTGTATGTGTCTGTAGTATGATTTGTGTGTGTATGTCTGTTTTTTATGTGTGTGTACTTTATGTGACTGTCTTTTTATATGTACTTTATGTGACTGTCTTTTTATATGTAAATTTTGATGTGGTCAGCGAGGGAGAAGTAGCCATTGTTTTTGTTTTTTCTCTCTCCTTTCTTTCTTTCTTTCTCTTTCTCTCTCTCTCTCTCATTCCTTCCTCTTACTTTTACTCGTATTTTCTCTTCTCTCCCTTCGCTACTCCCCATTCCCTTCCCCTTCCCTTCTTCGCCCCCCCTTCCCTTCCCCTTCCCTTCTTCGCTCTACTCGCTTCCCCCCCTTCCCCCCCCCTTCCCCTCTTCGCCCCCCTCTCCTAACCCATTCGGCGCCATCCTTCCTTCTCACATTTTGTCCTTCATGCGTTTTGTGGCTTGACCAACTTGTCCACACCCACCATAACCACAACCATAACTACAACCATAACCATAACTACAACCATAACCATAACCTCTGCCATAGCTACCATAACTACAACCATACTTAACCACCATGACCATAACTATAGCCATCATAACCACAATCATAACCACCTCTGTCTTAGCTACCATAACTACAACCATATTTAACCACCATAACCATAACCTCTGCCATAGCTACCATAACTACAACCATACTTAACCACCATAACCACAACCATATTGCTACCACATTCATAACCATAACCTCACTCACCACAACCACAAATTCACAACCATAACCTCACCCACCATAACCACGGCCTCTATACAACCAACATCACTAAAACCATCCATCACAAACTTTACTACACACACACACACACACACACACACACACACACACACACACAGACACACACACACACACACACACACACACACACACACATTTGGACAGCCAGCCTTCCATCTTTCTTTCTACCCCTTCATTCGTATAAATAAATAATACTTCATTCATTCTGACATCCCGAGAAACATTAATTAGGAAAATATGACATATATACCAAACAAACTTACTCTAACTTGGATCTTAATTCTTTAGTTTTTTTTTTTTTTTAGTTGATTTTGTTGTTGTTGATTTTTAATTAAGGGGGGTTTTTCTTGTTGGTGAATGAATTGGAAGGTCATTGATTACACACACACACACACACACACACACAAAAAAAAAAAAAAAAAAAAAAAAAAAAAAAAAAAAAAAAAAAAAAAAAAAAAAACCACCCACACTCAAACACACACAGACACACACACACACACCTATAGAGAGGGAGCTTGTTTTTCGTGGCATTCTCCGGAGAAAACAGAAGCCTCCAATTTTCATACACGATCACAGGGTCCTTAATTTTAGGGGAGAGACTGGTGGAGATGAATTGAATGGGGGGGGAGGGGGATGGGGTTACAGAGGGAGGTAGCAGAGGGAGAGCAGATGTCACAGTACAATAGCTGCAACTCTATTTAGAAGCAGGATTGAGTATCTGCCCTTTACATAACTCATAACAATTTGTATAGCCCAACAGACAAACAGAGTCTCTTCATATAGATATATAGATTATACAGTACTTCAGATGACTTATATAGTGGTGTGAAGGTACTGTACTTGTGTTAGTATGGCCCTGGGATCTGTAAGTAGTCTGGAAGTTTGATCTACTAACAGTGTACAAGGGTGGTGTGTGTGTGTGTGTGTGTGTAAGGCTGTATGAGGGCGTGGTGGGGGATAGACTCAAGTAATGAACACTCGTACCACCTTCTCAGGGGAGCTGGAGAGAGAGAGAGAGAGAGAGAGAGAGAGAGAGAGAGAGAGAGAGAGAGAGAGAGAGAGAGAGAGAGAACAACCACAACCACAACCACCACCACCACAACTACAACCACCACCACCACAACTACAACCACAACTACAACCACAACCACCACAGTTGCGTCAGACTGCGGACGGGAGGGTTAACCTGATTACTGGGATGGTACCGACGTCTGCCGCTAGGGTGGAAGACGAGGGGGAGAGAAGGGGAAGGAAGAGGAAGGGGAGGAGGGAAGGAAAGATAGAGATAGTAAATGAGAAGAAAGAGGAGAGAAGGGGAGTGAGTGAGTGAGTGAAGGATGGTGGATGTTTGGAGTGAAGAGTGAATGTAAGGATATAAGGATTCGTAGAGTGTGAAACAGTTGTGTGTGTGTGTGTGTGTGTGTAAAGGCTGGTTGATGTAAGTGGGATATAGCATAGGGTAAAGATAAGTTATTTAATAGAGAGTTGAGTGAGTGAGTGAGTGAGTGAGTGAAGGGTGACTGTGAGTGAAGAGTAAAAGATAATGATAAGAGAAATAGAGAAAGTCTTTGATGAGAGAAATTTGGGCGTTAGTTAGTGCGAGAGTGAAGGTAAAAAAAAACCACAATTTAAAAGAATAGACTGATGAGAGAGTTGGCTGGTACAGTGTATTATTATGCTATATATATAATACTTAGCTAGACAGTATAGTGTATTATGGGTGGTATATACAGTATAATGTATTATGCTATATTTATATACTTAACAAGGCATTATAGTGTATTTTGTCGACATGTAAACCAATTATTAACTTACCTGTCCCTCCCTCCCCCACTCACTGTCACTCACACACACACGCACACCACACACACGCAATTTATAATATAAAGTTGTGTATATATAGTGTTGTAGGCTATTATATACTTATTGACTGGCTGGGATAAAAATCAACTACTTCAAGACAGAAACTATTAATTAACTCTCTCTCTGTCTGTCTGTCTGTCTGTCTGTCTGTCTGTCTGTCTCTCTCTCTTAATCTCTCTCTCTTAATCTCTCTCTCTCTCTCTCTCTCTCTCTCTCTCTCTCTCTCCTCTCTCTCTCTCTCTCTCTCTCTCTCTCTCTCTCTCTCTCTCTCTCTCTCTCTCTTAATCTCTCTCTTAATCTCTCTCTCTCTCTCTCTCTCTCTCTCTTAATCTCTCTCTTAATCTCTCTCTTAATCTCTCTCTTAATCTCTCTCTCTCTCTCTATCTCTATCTCCTCTAGAGTCTCGCAAACCTCGACAACAAATTCCTGGAAACTGCGGTATCCATCCCAGTTTGGGTCTATGCAATGACTCAGAAATTATTCACCACCTTTCCTTTCCAATAACTTAATTTCATTCGCCTTTTCCTTCTCACTCTGTCAAGTTTTCATTTTAAAAAACCTCTCTGCGTTTTGACATTTGTTTTTCATTTTCATTTTTTTTTTTTTTTTGGGGGGGGGGGTGTCGATATATTGCCCAGAATTTTTATAATTTTTGTGGTTGGCAGTGACAGGTTTACATGTTAGTTACCTAGACGTTCCTGTCACAACACTCTAACTGCTGTTTTATAATATAATAATAATAATAATAATAATAATAATAATAATAATAATAATAATAATAATAATAATAATAATAATAATAATAATAAAGTCCTGAAACTGTACACGTAAGCGATCCTTCCGTAATCTCTGAAAACACGTAATTATTAAGTAATCACCGTGAACAGTTTTATTTTTTTTCCTTTCCTCGTTTGTTGGTCGGTTGGTTGGGTTAGGCAGGAGTGGGTGATGGTCTCTCTCCTCCAATACGACGACCACCAAGATGACAACAACACACCAGCACCAGCAACACTTGGTGGGAATTAGCGCCAGGGTTTGTGAGCCCCGAGATGGGTGTGTGAGGAAGATGAAATGAGGGTGTGTAGTGTTGGGGAGAGAGAATGAACGTGTGTGTGTGTGTGTGTGTGTGTGTGATAAAGAAAACAATCTTGTGTGTGTGATGAAGAAAACGAACGTGTGTGTGTGTGATGAAGAAAACGAACGTGTGTGTTTGTGTGTGTGTGTGTGTGATGAAGAAAGCAAACGTGTGTGTGTGTGTGTGTGTGTGTACTGTAAAACTTTGTGTACTTGTATGTGTGTGTGACTGTGTGTGTCAGAGAGAGAGTTAAAATAAACATGTGCGTGTGAGTACCTGAAACAATAGTGTTGCATGTGAGTGTACAAAACGAAAAAGTGTGCAAGGGAGAATCTGCAAGTGAATTAATGTGTTAAAAGATGTTCTATTTGATACTGATAGTCGTGAGGCCCACTATTGGTTAAACAAAAAAAATGAATACATATATATATTTAATTATTAGTGTGCTAGTATATTGTAGTATGCTATATATATAATACATATGTATATATAATACAAATTCATACATAACTAACAATGAGATGAGCAAACCTGTATACGAAAACAGGCATAGTAACAGACAAATAAACAAGCCAACAAACCATCTTGTGTGTAGGTCATAACTAGAGAGAGAATAATAAATATGAAAGAAGGAAACTGCGTAGACAAGGAGTGAAGTAGTTGGTTTAAGAGATAAGGTCAACTTG
>JAWZYT010003083.1:167500-169167 GCA_034508575.1 Petrolisthes manimaculis | reverse complement strand
ATTATTATTATATTATTATTATTATTATTACTAATATATAAAAGCTTAGAAGCTTCCATGTGTATCGAAACTTTTGCCCACAACTGTACAATATTTTCTTTTCTTTTTTCCCTCGGGTTACCGTTAATAGGAAAATAATATAGTATCATTTATTATTATTATTGCTATTATTATTATTATTATTATTATTATTATTATTATTATTATTATTATTACTGTATTGTTGTTATTATTATTATTAAATATTGTTATTATTTTTTTCGTGTATGTTATATAATTTTATTTGTTATGTTATCATACATACATACATACATAAAATAAAATAATATAAAAAAGTGACAAGAAAAAAAAATAATTCAAAAACCGTGACGAAAAAAAAAAATCACATTGTTTTTATTATTAATTTTCTCGATTTTTATTCAATTTTTATATGTATGTTTTTTTTTTAATTATTATTGTCATGTCCCCTCCCTTCCCCCCAAAAAAAATTCTAACTTCGAAAAAAAATAAGAAAAATGTTATAAAAAAATATTAAATAAAAGTCACCTATTTCACCTAAACAAACAAACAAACAAACAAACAGCCTCATAAGGACCAATAGATCTGTTCATGTCTGTTTTTTTTAATACTAATTTTTCAGTAAGTTATTTAATCTCTTTTTTTTTTGGTATATTACAAAGATACCATATTTTATTTTTATTATTATTTTTATTGAGGTGAAGATCTGATTTTGATTTTTCCTTAACTCTGTTGTTATTATTATTATTATTTTTTTTTTATTGTTTTTTTTATTATTATTCTTGTTATTTTTTTTATTATTATTTTTTTTTTTTTCATTATTATTATTATTATTATTATTATTATTATTATTATTATTATTATTATTATTATTATTATTATTATTATTATTATCTATTTTTTTCACATCTACATTTTTGCTTTCTTCGTCTACTGTATTTATTTTTATATTTATTAATTAATTTATTTATTTATTTACTTACTCATTTATTTATTCATTCATTCATTCATTTATTTATTTATTTATTTATTTATTTATTTATTTCGTGGTGAGTCCTGCTTCGATGTCCTGCCATGGTAATGTGACCCTTATTATTATTATTATTATTATGAGAGAGAGAGAGAGAGAGAGAGAGAGAGAGAGAGAGAGAGAGAGAGAGAGAGTTATGTGTGTTTGTGGGATTGTGGATGTGTAATGAGATAGGGAGAGAGAGAGAGAGTGTGTGTTTGTATGTGTGTGAGAGAGAGAGAGAGAGAGAGTTTTGTGTGTTTGTGGGATTGTGGATGGCGTAATGAGAGAGAGAGTGTGTGTTTGTGTGTGTGTTAGTGGGATTAAGAGAGAGAGAGAGAGAGAGAGAGAGAGAGAGTATAAACTTCAAAACATGATATAACATCATCTAATAATATATAAATAATTATATCTTTGTACAGTCACTCCACCAAATAAATATCCAAGTATTGCCAAAATTAAATAGCCTTAATTAAGATGCATTATTAATTATTATTATTATTATTATCATTTTTATTATTATTATTATTATTATTATTATTATTATTATTATTATTATTATTATTATTATTGTTATCTCATGTTAAGGTTGGTAGGTACAGTAATTCAATTTATTTTACTGTCTGCCTGTCAACAAACT
>JAWZYT010003083.1:0-162500 GCA_034508575.1 Petrolisthes manimaculis | reverse complement strand
TAAAGATTTCCATGAGGTTTGTTATCAGTTTATTTTATCTTGATTATAATATGTTTTTTTATATATATATTAATTAAAATAAATATATATGTTTTTATATGGAAATGTTTATATATACTTGTGTTGTTTTTATATTAAATATAATATAAATATATGTATGTCTTTTTTATATGTTAATTATTATATATATATATATATTTATATACCAACACTAATTATTATATATGTTTATTTTTATGTGATTTATAGTAAATATATGTATTGTTTTTTAATTAAGATGTTGTAGTCAAACATACACACGTCACCACAAAACAGAATTATCTATTAATAATATTGAGTTGGTGTGTTTGGTGGGATTGTTTGGAGTAATTAATATCTATCTAACTGACCACATAAACATATAGCTTCCTTTAATGTTAGTAGCGACAGTAGAGCCTCCATATATGATGATTACATTTAGCACGTTATTGTATCCTTGAACACAAGCTCAGTAAATCACTTTAATATGTATGGTATTGAATATTAGAAACCTGGAAACACACACACACACACACACACACACAGGCATACAAGTGGAGTTCCTCAGGGCTCAGTATTGGCACCAAGATAATATTCTTAATATATATAAATTATATGAATGTAAATGTTACACATGGCACTTATACGAATATGTTTGCTGATGATGCAAAGGTACAAAGAACAATTAAAACTGAAAACTGCTGAAATTAGTTACAAGAAAACTTAGATAAAATGGTAGAGTGGAGTAATAAATATCAGATGGAGTTTAATACAGATAAATGTCATGTTATTAAGTTTGGAAAAAGTGAGAGAAGACTAAATTGGTATTACAAACTTGGAAATAAAATATTAAATGAATCAGAGAAAGAAAGAGACTTAGGAGTAATCGCTGTATGTGGAGGGTCTACTATTATATACACTCTGCGATTAATGTTGATATGTCCCACCGCTGCCACCAGATGTCAGTGTAATCGCTTGCTTCTCCTCCCGCCCCTTTCTCATTCTCTCTCTCTGTGTTGGCCAGCCCCGTTGTTTGTTATGTGAGGAGTAAACAAACATACAAACATGCCGGGTGATTACAATGACCTCTGGTGGTAATAAACAAAAATGTAGTCCTGATGTTTTTATCTATTTCTTTATTTTCATTTTTTTTTTCAGCAGGTATTCCTTAGCATCCATTCATTATTACAGTGTTGCCACCTCTCTCTCCCTGTTATTATACAGTGTTGCCATATGCTCATGACCATTTCTCACCTTACGTATGCTCTCTCTCTCTCTCTAAACTGAGGTTCGTAAGTCCTACTAGTGGATTTCTTTCACTTTATATATAGTGATTTCTTACTCCTGCTCTTGGCCTCGTGTGTTTTAATTAAGTTACCCATGATAGATTTTATATATATAATGAATTTTTTCCTTCTGCTCTTGGTCTCTTGTGGTTTTTAATTGATATGTATGCAGCCAGCCATCTCCAACACAATGGCCCTTTTATGGTACAGTAGTTTGTTTTGAGCACGTTACCCTTCCTGCTTTTGTTTACATGGCGACAACATTTTGCGTGTTACTTGAAGGGGATATACTTTTGACTCTAAATTGGAGGGCTACTCTTTCCTAAATAATAATAATAATAATAATAATATAATATGAGGAAACACACCTTTGTACAGTCACGTGCAGTAAATAATATATGGAACATTATTGATTAAAACTGCCTTCATAAATGATCTAACACTTTTTTTTTTTCTTGGTAAATTTTTGTTCATAATATTAATTTAGAGAGCTTACTGTATGTATATATATATATATATATATATATATATATATATATATATATATATATATATATATATATATATATTTTTTTTTTTTTTTTTTTTTTTTTTTTTGAGACTATTGCTCGTGGCTGTACATCCCTCCCTCCTCCACACACACACACACACACACACACACAACCACAATAATGATATATATATATAACCTCTTGCCCACAACCCAAGGCTACTTAATGATTGACCTCCCTACACCACTACAACCCTAGACAACCTATAACTTCTTTCCCACACAACCCCACAACCACAACACCTTATAATCTCTTCCCCACAACCCTAATCTATAATCTCTTCCCCACAACCCTTACATCATTAATTGACGACTTCTCCACACCCACAACAACAATATAACTTCTTCCTCACAACGTCCACAACACTTAACGACCTCCCCACACCCACAACAACAATCTATAACCTCTTCCCAACAACACCCACATCACTAATTAACAACTTTCCCATACAGAACAACAATCATCTATAACTTCTTCCCCACACTTCCCACATCAACAACAATCTATAACCTCTTCCCAACAACCACAACCACAACAATCTATAACTCCCAGATCACTAATAATTACCAACCTTCCCACCACCACCACCACCACCACTACCATCAGGGCTTCACGTGGATCAAGGAGAGAGGTGGAAGTACAGAGGAGGCTCGGAAACAACAGAGTCGACTTCGTGAACTGTGCTCCTTGGCAGAGAAGCTGGGATGTACCCTGGCCCAACTCTCCCTGGCTTGGGCACTCAGGAATGAAAACTTACACTGTGTTCTCATCGGGGCCACGTCAGCACGACAACTTATTGAACACATTGATTCACTCAAGGTATAGTCTGTGTGTGTATGTGTGTGAGAGAGAGAGAGAGAGAGAGAGAGAGAGAGAGAGAGAGAGAGAGAGAGAGAGAGAGAGAGAGAGAGAGAGAGAGAGAGTAGAGAGAGACTGTGTGTGCAGTGTTTGTGTGTATGCTTGAGAGAGAGAGAGATTATATTTCAGTGTGTCTATCTTTACCAGCCAACTCTCACTTACTCTCTCGGGCTGGTTATCACTTATCACCCTTCTTGTGTAGTCTTTGGCTTCCATCAACTACTGTACTTACTTATACCGTTGATTTGAAGTATCCTTATTAGTCTTACTGGGGAATTATATTTATTACTCAAAGGTTTAGAGTAAACTCATGGACTTGTCTCTATTTACTGATGTAGCTTATATATCAGTCACAGGTTACAGGTTATACTGGACACAACTCGTGTCTCTAAACTTATGTACAAGGAAAGGGAATCTTCTCTCTTAGGGCAAGACTTCATCCTCCCTAACGTTCTATCTAGCCCATGTCCTTACCAGTACCACCACCACCACTACTACCACCACCACTAACACACTCCCTCCCTTCCACAGATTGTATCACGGCTGAAAACGGAACACCTGAATGAGTTGGAGAGGATCTTGGACAACAAGCCCGTCCGTCCCCCAATGATCTCCACCCTGGCACAGAGATGACAGGACGTACCACAGGTGCCAGAGGAGGACGAGGAGGTACTGTGTAAGTGATCTGTGTGTAGGTGTGTATGTGTGTGTGTCTGTGTGTAGGTGTAGGTGTAGTGTGTAGTGTGTACAGTATTTGGCTTCTTAGTTATTTTGTGTACAGTACTGTAGGTGTTTTGCTTTGTATATATATATGTCTTGTAGGTGTGTGTGTGTGTGTGTGTGTGCCAGTGTAGGTGTTGTGTGTGTTTGTGTAGGTGTTTAGTTTTGTGTACGGTATGTCCTGTAGATGTATTGAACTGTTGTGTTGTGTGTGTGTGTGTGTGTGTGTGTGTGTGTGTGTTTATACCTGCAGCATTGTTTGTCTGTAAAGTTGAAATACCCAGCATGAAAATTGCATGTTGTTGTTGTTGTTGTTGTTGTTGTTGTGTCTCTGAGATGATTGAGGTAAGCCATCTCAGAATACTTTACTCCTTTGTTTATGTTGTCATAGTAGTGAAGAATTATTTGCTATAGTTTAGAAGAAATATTACACCTCCAATTTACCCCAAACATTATGACTCCTTTAAATTCTTTTGTTAGAAAGTTTGTGATTCCTCCACGAGACAGACAACCCTAATGTTACTTTAATGGGAGATATGTTTCGTGGCATATTTTGTAGGAATCCCCTCCCCTCTAAAAAAATGAATCCTTTAAGGGGATATGGTATACTGTTTGTACAGTTCCCAAACAAACAATTGTGACAAATCTTGATGGAACTTTAACCATAGTAATATCCACAACTATTTGTATGGACTATAAGCATGTATAACAGAAGGAAGTATACATATCCTTCTGTAATACATACTTATAATCCCTATAAACAACTATAGACATCAATATATTTAATGTTCTATCACCAGTTGTCGCAATTCCTCTTTTGGCAACTGTACATTTAAGTACCATGATTCCTTCAAAGTATATCAGGAATAGGAATTAGTGAATAGATATAATGGTATCCTGTTGCTGTACTAGGAAGTGTTTGGTGGACTCAGTTGCTCCAGACTTAACACCACTATATGCCCCGGGCCTTAAAGGAAGATTATTTGGAGGGTAAATTGGAAGGTCTATGATTCCTCCAAACTATACCATGAAACACATCCCCCATTAGATTAACATTAGGGTCGTCTGTTTCCTGGCATACTGTAGTTAGGAGGAATCAATAGCCCACCAATTTACCCTCAAAAGAATCTTTCATTAAGGTATTGACTGTCATTTTCAATAACTGTTGTAGAAAACTGTATTGCAGATATCTTCATAATAACAAGTTTTATGTACTTGTTCTGTAAATCTTTCACCAGAGCAGTATCAAAAATGTTATGTATAAGACAAAATACTATAATAGGTTTTCTATCTTTAAATTATACTTATTAGGTTTTTATAAGGATGAATGATAAATGTTGTGATAATGAATAATGCAATAAACTGTAGTGAACAACAAACTGAAACAGGGACTCGCAACCCATGGTGGGGGGCGGGGAGATGTTGTGACGGTTTGGCCCCATAGCTTCCATCCTTGGGAGCCTTGGGGGGTTGTCCCACTCCAGGACCCTCACTATGAAACCAAAGTCCTTAAGATCAAGGATCATCTTGACATGAGAGGCACACAAACACTTGCTGCAGCCTCCACAAACTCACACCATCTGCTTCAGTACATGGCACAACACCCACACATGCCAAGGAACATCAAAATAATACCCAGTACACAATACCATACACAAATACTATAATCTCTTACACCATGCCCATCCCAAACCAATCTCCAGAAACATATCCATACTCAAATCACTCATCAGTCCATCCAAACACTCAAAAACAACACACAGCTGCATGCACAACCTCCTGACATCCATCCATCTGAATCCTCCCTTCCCCGTGAGGACAGAGTCCACCTGGCCAGGCTGCGTTGTGGCCACTACCCGGCCCTTCTGACATATCAGAAGAAGCTGGATGGAGCCACTGTGGAGTGACACCCCATTCTATCAAACATATTATGGAAGACTGCAATACACACAACCACACTCGCTAACAACACAACATACACTCTTTGAGGGTACTGTGGGAAAGCCTGGTTCAGGCCATGGCCTTCCTCAGGAGCTCGGAGCTGCTCAGCCAGACAGTTTGAGGAATTTCAACAACAACAACAAACTGAAACAAAGCTAAAGTGAATGACCGATTGATATGATTGATTCGTTGGTTGGTTGTAACTTTGTAGAGTGTGTGTGTGTGTGTGTGTGTGTGTGTGTGTGTGTGTGTAAGAGAGAGAGAGAGAGTGTGTGTGTGTGAGAGAGAGAGAGAGTGTGTGTGTGTGTGTAGTACAGTACAGTACTACGTTAATTATTCCCTCCATCCATGTACAGTATTTTCCCAAACGAGTAACAGACCTGATTCTCTCCCCACCACCACCACAGGAGGAGGAGGAGGAGTCATCCACCAAGATGCCATTCTGTGTGATCATGTAACCACCCAGACCTTCTACCTGCCTCACTCACCTACCCCTCCCTCAACCTGAGAAAGAACAAACATCAATAACACAAGCAAAATGAAGAGATGGATAAACAAGGCATGAGCAGAAACATTTGATAATACGAGACAAAAGAAGAAAGATTTGATAATACGAGACAGAAAAAGAAAGATTTGAAAACACGAGACATACAAGTAAGAAGAAAGATTTGGTAATACAAGATACAAAAAGAAAAATTGGATAACACAAGATACAAAAAGAAGAAATTGATAACACGAGTCATGAGAAAAAAGATTCAACAATACAAGTCATAAAAAGAAACAAATTATGAAGGCTAACATTAGATATAAATAAGTAAGATGGATAACAAGAGCCATTTGTTGGTCTAAGTACTGTATGTCTAGTTAATGGTAAAACGAATCAACAACCACTAAAATAGTTAACACAGTGATAGGTAATATGCAAAGAATTATATCACCAATTATTGTTTTGGTCTATATCTGAAGGTAAGACAAATTAATGACAGAAAGATTAATGATATGATAGAAACTGTTTTATGAAAAAAGGTGTAACAAAGAATTATAACTCAAATTATGTCTATAGGTAAAACAAAACAAGAGCGTTATAAAGAGTAAAACTTTCAATACGAAGAAAATTGCAAAACAAAATATTACAAATAATCTATTGGTATTGATCCAGTCACAAGTAAAATGTACTCAAGATGTATTTACAAACATGGAACACAAATTAAAGTACGGTAACGGTAGCACAACAATAGATAACACGACGGAAGATGTAACAAATTATAACGTAAATCACCTACCTACCTATTGACCTGTTTTGTGTCAGAGGTAAAATGAATTCAGAACAAAAATTAGGTGCGGTACTGTAACTGCACAATGAGTGACACAACAATAAATAACGCAAAGAAAGGTGTAATGAAACATAACGTAAATCACCCATCAATCTGTTTTGTGTCGGAGGTAAGAGAAAAATAATTTACTGTCTCACTCAGATGAAACACCAATTATATACCGGTATATAAAACACAAAGAACGGTCTACAGTAACGAAGAAAGAATTATTTGTCTGTTTGTTTATGTTGTAGAGTTCTGGAATAGCTCAACATAGAGATAAATAGAGAGAGAAAAATGAGATGGAGGTATATAATTTATGTCAGAAGGATATTTTGAAGAAAGATAATATCAGTCAATCTGTTTGTTTACATCTTGTCATTGGAAAAAATTGTTGACTGCCATGTATTCATAAAATCATTGGTACCGTTGCTGTATTGAAAATGGTATTGCGAGTTTTTTTAGGCAATTATACAGGAAAAATATCTTGCTGAAATGAAAGATCAAGGAAAATTCAAATACAAACAGGAAAAAGCATTTATTGTTTATTGATTTTTAATTAATTAGTGTACTATTGTATTTTTTCTAGTTACCAGGAATAGGAAAATTCACTCAGTAGGAAAGAAGGTTTATTATATAATAATTAATCCTGTGTTGTTTATAATTATCTAGTCATCACAAAAATATACTCTAGTTATAAGTAAGTATTAAGGGAAGATTTTCTTGTTGTTGAACTGTAGGGCTACTGATCTGATTCCTCCAAACTATGTCATGAAACAGATCCCCATTGAAGTTGTCTGTATCCTGGTATAGTTTGGGGGAATCGGTAGCCCTACAATTCATCGACTTAAGACTCTCCCCTTAAGGGTATAATACACTTTTGGTACATTGGATCGCCTTGATTCCTCCAAAGTATGCCAGGAAACAGGACCAGATTAGCAAAAATTAATACTGGTGACCTGTTGCTTGGAATAGTTTGGGGGAATGAGTAGCCGTCCAATCCACCAACCAAACACTCTCCCCTTAAGCCACAGGAAAAGTGAGTGATTAAGGAGAGGTTTCTTGTTAGTAAATTGGAAGCCTACAGATTCCTCCTAACTACACCAGAAAACAAAGACGCCCTCAAGGGAATCCGTCTCGTGGGACAGTTGGGAGGAATCCGAGAGACCTTCCCATTCACCAGCATGAGAGCCTCCCCATTAAGAATATTGTACTAGATTAATTAATGAAATGGTTTAGCACGGTACCATTGTTGTTGTGGTCGTACCAATAATACCGTACATACGTTTTTAGTCACGCAGGTTACATTAGAGAACTAACTCGCTCGTCAAGAAGGAACAAAAAGAAAGAAAGGTAACTCAGTGCAAAGTATCACGAGCCATTTGTTAAACCAGGACGCACGATAATTGTCACACGAGAATTAAACCCCACTCGTAAAGAAGGAGGGAGCATTATTAAACTTTGATGTGAGATAACAAAAAAAGAGTTGGTTCATTGTTGATTAAAGTTAACACAAGATTAAAATTGGTTGATTAAAGGTAACATGAGATTAAAATTAGGTGATTAAAGTTAACATGATATTAATATTGGTTGATTGTTGATTAAAGTTAATGTGAAATAATTATTGGTTGATTGTTGATTAAAGTTAACATGAGATATGAATTGGTTGATTGTTAGTTAGAGTTAATACAAGAAAAAATTGGTTGATTGTTGATTATAGTTTACACGAGATGATAAAAATTGGTTGATAGTTAGTAAAAATTTACTTGACATGATAAATAAGATTAATGTATTCGTTGAGATGATTATTGAAAGATTACATGAGATGATAATTGGTTGAATGTTGATTAATTAAAATATACTTGTGATTATGAAAATTTTAGATCAAAGTTTTAGTAGAGATAATTAAAAGCTTAGCACGAGATGATGATTTGTCAAATGTTGATTGAAAATTTGCATGAAATTATAAAAAATTTGGTCGAATGTTGATAAAAGTTTACACAATGATAAGAATGATGGACTGATGTTTTAGTCGAGCTGATAATTAAAAGATTACAAGAAATAATGATAATTGGTCGAATGTTGATAAAACTAATGGATTAATGTTACAGCCTAATGAAGAATACTACTACTACTACTACTACTACTACTACTCCTTTGTTTGTCGCCAACTCCTCTTGACCCATCCAACCAATCAAATGACATGGTTTAACTTGGCTCCGCCCACACCAAACTGACAGCCAATCAAATAAATTGTTACTTTTTGAGCATGCAGAGCTTGTTGTATGTTGAATAATGATAATAATAATAATAATAATAATGATAATAATAATAATAATAGTAATGTTAATTTATACTCAAATAACTTGTTGAAAGGAGAGATAGACCTGTAGGAAAGTTAATGTTTTTATAATACTAAGTGACCACACACACTTCTAAAGCCTTCTTCCACGTTGTTAATCCAATTTTTGAGAATTTTTCTAGGGTTAAGTCCACATATAATATAGAATTTTTGCCATCTTTATCTCCCAGAATAACCATGTATGCATATAACGAATAGTATATAATAACTCTTAGGTCATATCAAAATAAGGACCGTAGTAGAAGAAGTTATTATTTAGTAGAATATTTAATTAAGGAGAAAGAAGTTGTACTGTGAAGCGGATTGGACTCAGTTGAAGGCGAGATTCTCTTTTTCTGGTGAATTGAAAGACTACCGATTCCTCCAAACATTTCCACAAAATAGGTCCCCTACTCGTAACGTTATAGGCGTCGGATTTCGGGCAGGGTTAGTTTGGAGGAATTGGTCGCTCCCCAATTTGCCGATCAGAGAATCACCCCTCAAAACGGTATGACGCGAGACCAAGAGATTGTAATTTTGATGGTCAGGTGTGTGTGTTTGTGTGTGTGTGTGTGTGTGTGTGTACAGTTATGGCCAGATGAAGGGGTGTTGGAGGGCTACTGATTCCTCCAAAATTATCCCGGGAAACAAATCACTTCCATCTCACTACTGGCTGCTGAGGAACTGTTGTTTTGTGATAGATGCCCTATAGGTTTGGGGAGGATTCAGTTGCCCTCCGATTTATTTACCAAAAGGAAATTCCCACTCGGCTCCCCTTAAAGTACTGACTGTAACACTGGAACAATAGATAACACAAAGGAGTATATTTGATGGTGTGTGTGTGTGTGTGTGTGTGTGTGTGTGTGTGTGTGTGTGTGTGTGTGAGTGTGTGTGCATGCATGTGTGTGTGTGTGTGTGTGTGTGCATGTGTGTGAGTGAGTGTGTGAGTGTTTGCATGTGTGTGTGTGTGTGTGTATGTATGTGTGTGTGTGTGTACAGTCTTGGCCAGATGAAGGGGAAACACTGGGTGGTCATATGCAAGATCCTTCATGGTGTTGACGACGGCATGGTACAGTACGATGACTCCATGAACACACGACACAGCTATTGTACCACGACTCAAGTCCTTGTATACGATGGTGTGGTACCATCATCGTCAACACCACCAATGGTCTGGCATGTGGCCCACAGAGTAATATAGACAAAGTGAGAGACCCCGACAGAGAGAGAGAGAGAGAGAGAGAGAGAGAGAGAGATAGAGCGCAAGGTAACTCAACCATAATAATATATGATGCATTTGTACATTGCCTTGCCCCCTAGTCTTTACATTTTTACATTGCAAACATAAATAAATAAATGATAATATTATGCATATGTTAATTATATAAACTCCATCAGGGTCCATGCATGTGACATACAGTAGGGCCATATTCCAGAACATTGATGGTACAGTACATATGTTGGTGTGGTAACAGTACAACGACTCCATAGACAAACAACAGAACCATTGTACAGGTACCACAACCATTGTATACAACAACATTGGTGGTGGTAGTATGATGGGTTCTGTAGTGAGTGTGTCTATGGTGTCATCGTACAGGTTACCACACCATCGTCAACACCATGGATGTTCTTGCATGTGGCCCAAAGACTAACAAACATTTGCAAGTAATAATAATTGTTGTAGCCTTGACCTGTTTGCCTCAAATGTACCCAACATGTTATTGGGTTTGGGTGTGAAGGTTTATAATAAAGGACATATTATGTGAGAACATTAATGGTGTTAATGATGGTGTAGTACCAGTAAGATGACACCATAGACACATTACCAGTACCATTACCATCATCAACACCATAATATATAGATGTTCTTTACATACAGTACAGCCCCTCATGATGGGGATAGCCTGTTGTAGTCAAAATGTTTAGGCTACTGATTCCTCCAAACTTTATCAGGAAACATATACTGTACTACTGTAGCATGCCATGATAATTATTATGAGTAGGTGATATCTTGTGTAGAATAATAATAATTATGTTTGAAGGAATTGGTAGCCATCCAATTTGTAGATCATATTATTGACTAACCTTAAACTATACCTCATCCATGAATACTCTCTCCTGTAACAATATTGTGGATCCTATTCAAGAACATTGGTTGTGTTGACAATGGCGTGGTACCGGTACGATGACTCCATAGACAAACAACAACAGAGTCATCGTACCAATACCACACCATTGTCAACATCACGGATATTCTTGCATACCACCCTGTCATCTATCCACACTAAATACATGTAACTCCTGTTTTATACGAGTTTATTACGCACATTTTTCGAATTAATACAAGATCCAGAATGCAAATAAACGCTCAATTTTTTGCACCTTGTTTTCACAGTAACAAGCACCAATGTTTGTTTTGCACCATTGTTGATTTACACCACCTCTTCAGGAATATAATACTCAAATAAAACAAGAGTTACAACTACAACAAAACACAACACAAGCCCAATTATCACTTACAGTATATACACTTGTCTCTTATACACATCTACACACCCTTCCATCTTACACCTTTATCAACACACACACACACACACACACATTGTGGGCTCTCATTAGTTTCTACTCTTAAAAATATTGAAATGACAAAATTGTTTGTAACAAAAAAAATAATATATATATTGTGACCAGTAATCTTACCAAACTTATATTGACTGATATTATTTATTGATGCAGTTTGTATAGAGTGTCTTATTGTGAAGTGTGTGTGATGTAGGATACTGTACTGTAGTTAGAATATGAAGGAGATGGAAACAATGAGTCCTATCCAAGAACAATGATGGTGTTAATGAAGACATAGTACAGTACAATACAATACAGTACTGGTGTGATGGGATGGCTGTGTGTTGTTGTCTATAAAGTCATCATTGTATTGGTACACTGCCATCGTCAACAAAAACCATCAATGTTCTCGAATATGGCCCAATATACCATACCAAAAGTTGCAACAACACCAGGTATAAATTAATCAAATTTTAATTAACGGGATAATAATATACTTTTGGTACATTAGAGCACCTTGATTCCTCCAAGTAAAGTAGGCCTATGCCAGGAAACAGCACCAGATTAATGAAAATAATGGTGTCCTGTTGTTATTTGGAATAGTTTGGAGGAATCATACAGATGCTCCAGATTAACGACCACCTTACTCAACAGTTTTTAGTGTGTCTGATAAACTACTGTACGGTACACTGTAATGTGTTAAGGGAAATAATTATTATAATATTATAATCTTTTAAGTGTAATTTGTAGGGCCACTGAATCCTCTACATGAAACAGAACCTAAATTTGTAATACTGAAGTTGTCATAATTTATTCCTGACCTAGTTTGAAGGTATCAGTAACCTTCCAATTCACCAAGATAATTCCCTGTACTACTAGTAGGCCCTCGATATAAGTTGAAACATTATAGCACATGTACTCTTTTAACACCTGCTTAGTAAGTCACTAAATTAGTCGATTTGGTACGTAATGAATAACAACAAAAGCCTGGAAAAACATTGGGTGGTCTTCAATGAGGAAATGAGTGTAAGATGAAGAAATGGTAGATACAAGTGTTTATTTATTTATTGCACAGTATTGTATATTGAGGGTCTACTGTATTTTATTCATTCATTCATTACCACCACACAGTTAATTAAGGGATTTACTGAACCTCTCAATGATAATAACAACCAACATTTTTTTTTTCATAGTACTGTATAATATTGCAAAGTATGTGAGGAGAGTTTTGTGGATTGACTTTGCATCACGTGTGTGTGTGTGTGTTGTGACAAGTGATGTTTTATCCACGCAAGTCCAAGTGGGGCGGATATGTGGAATGAATTAAAAGCAAGCAGTAATCCACCATCACACATTGTGGTTGCTTGTGTCATATCCATGTTTTTTTTTCACGTGTTTGAAGTGAGTGGAAATCATGGCTTGTGACCATTTTGACTATTTTATCTAGCACGTTTCCCAGGCTTACGGTATCTAGGTGACTATTTGGATTATTTTCTCTAGTACATTTTCCAGCCTTGGGCTATCTAGTCAGGACCGCTGTTGGTCATTGGAGTAGCCTACTGTATCTATTTTTTGGGGGAAGAAATATATCACTTGTCAGATATTTTTCATTTGCAAGTTTACACAAATTTTTGACACGTTCATTATCAAGGGAGTTTTGGATTTTTGTGTGATATAGCAGCAATAGTGGACCATTATAATAATGTGCTAGTATGTGAGTGACAATTTGGGAATGAATGTAACATACAGTAATTGACAGTAACAATATTATACGGTACGAGATGCAGAAATGTAAGGAATTCATTTTGGTACCGTCTCCAGAAATAAAAAAATAAACACACACACACACACACACACACACACATACACATGTAATTTCTTCCCATTCAGGCATAACATTACACTCTGAAATATAATTGCAGGAGAAAACAGCATAATTTTTGTATTAATTGGAGTGCGACTTATTATTCCTCCAAAGTAAAGTACTGTATGCCAGGAAACGGGACCGGGTTGACAGAATTGACGGTGGCCTGTTGCAAGGAATAGTATGAAGGAATGTGTTGTTACTGGTTTGCCAACACTATAACACACACACACACACACTAATTCAGAGACATTGGTGGTGCCGTTTTTTTTCATTCGTGTGTTCATGCTCTATTTATCTTTATTTATTTATTTATTTTATTCTCTTTCCACCCGTCTCGTCGCTCAGCACAAACAAACAAACAGCCTAATTCATTTTTTTAAGGGGATGGTATACTTTTGGTACATTAGAATACCTTGGGTCCTCCAAAGTATATATTACAAGGAAACTGAACCACATACAGTAATAAGCAATTAAATAACTAATGGTGGCCTGTTGCTGTTGTTGCTTGGAATATAGTTTGGAGGAATCGGTCATTTGTTGCTCCACATTTACTTCCCCTTTAATAATTTACAGTACATATAACATAACCCACCAAACCACACACACACACACACACACAATTTTTTCTATAATGTTAAGCAAGTTACATAGATTAGATTCATTGAAGTTTTTTCTCTATAGAGTATGTAAGTGATATGCATTTGATATTATAATTATAGATGATAATAATAATAGCAGTTAATTATAGCTTAGCTGGTGAGACGCACTTTCTATAGACGGGATTCAGCTTTGGTGCCATGTTGTTGATATTATTATTATTATTATTATTTATTATTATTATTATTATTGTTACAGGTACTGTATTATTATTGTTATTATTATTATTATAGGCACTTACTTGAAAGAAAATTATTGCCTGTGTAAGATGTGCCCATTGATTCTAACCAGCGCAGTTTATTTATTATATACTGTATCTTATATATTTTTAATTTATTATATGATGTAGTCAGAATATTATTAGAGGTAAATGAGTGCTTCATATATTGCCACGAAACACCAGCTGTATGGAAAGAGCTTGTTTCGTGGCATAGTTTGGAGGAATCAGTTGCCTCCAGTTCCAATACATGATCACATGATCCTTAATTAAAAACAATTGTCCATTATTTAGGGGAAGGGAAATATATAATTATTAAGCAAATGATCATGATGAGTGACTGAGTGTTGTATATTTATTTACAGTACATTGCATCATTATTATTATTGTTGTTGTGTCTACTATTATGTTATCATTGTAATTATTATTTTTATCAACAGTATCATGGTGGTTGAAGTGCCTACTACTACTACTACTGTTTCCTGACCTGACCTGACCTGACCTGACTTTGATGAGTTAACCTGACCTGACTTGACTTTGATGAGTTAACCTAACCTGATCTAACTTTACTGACATTGATGAAAAGTAATCTGACCTGATCTGACATGACCTTGATGAGAGTTAATCTCACCTGACTTGAGCCACTGAAACCAAGCTGACCTGACTTTAAGATCAGTTATATTGGCTTCATCTCACCTCTGAATTTTTGACCTGAAGTGACCTGCCCTAGCTCTAGGTAACCTATGTGACCCGACGTACCTTGAGATAACCCAAGTGGCCTCTGACCTACCCTAGATGATCTGTATATGTTATAAGTGACCTGACCTAACACAAAATAACATAATATGACCTGACCTAACACAAAATAACATATGACCTGACCTGACACAAAACAACATAACCTGACCTTAAAGAAAATAATACATCCTGACCTAACACAATCTAACGTGACCCGACCTAGGACAGACGGTGACCCAGGTGAGTTTGGTCATCTAGGGTCAACAGGTTATTTTAGGTGTGTTGGGTGACCTTGGTAATCATATGCCTCCTACTCGTGTTAATAATGATAAATATTTCACCTCAAATAAAACCGTTTCCCTCAAATTTGGTATAATTATCATGATATGGTAACTCTACTATGTATGTACATATAACGAGTCAAGTGTGTGTGTGTGGGGGGGGGGGGGGGGGCTGTATGCAAGAACATTGATGGTGTTGACGATGGTGTAGTATGTACCAGTACGAAACATTTAATGGGGTTATTGTTCAAGAAGATATGTCTATCCCCATACCCGTTCCAGATGATACCCCAACTGAGGAAGAAATAACAACCATCGAGTTTGATGAGGATGTAGTTCAGCAACACCTAGACAAACTTGATGCCAGCAAGGTACTGTACCTAGACCAGACAGTGTGTCACTTTTTGTGCTAAATACTTGTGCAAGTCTGCTCCACACAGTCCACAGACCACTGACAAGGATCTTCCAGTCCTCATTTTAGGGGCTGAGATGTATGAGGACAAAAATTTTAATTTAACCAGCATGTGTTGTAATCGAGGGCTGAAGCTAAGAGGAGGGAGAAAATGGAAGAATCAGAGATGGGTCTCGATTCATTATTTGAGGAATGAAGTATGACAACGAGGTAAGTGGTGCTGACTGGTAGGCGGAAGTGTTGTCTGACTTTGTGGCGGAGAATGAAAAAGGGGGTTTGATTAGTGCACAGAAAGATGAGGAAGAATTAAGGTCTTTATGGAATGAGGCGGAGAGAGAAGTTATTAGTGATGATGATCTGGGATATTATGTAGAAGGGGGCCGCGGGCGTCCTAAAGAAAAGGTGGAGGCCAGCTGATTGCACAGTAGATGATCATTGGATTATGAAAACACAGATCGTTATTCCAAAGAAGTACAGAAAAAAAGTTTTGGAGTTGGCTAAAAAAAAGAAAAAGAAAAAAGAATAACTCATTTCTACTGGCCCGGCGTGAAGAAAAGTGTAACGGAATATTGTAGGACTTGTCATGTGTGTCAGGTTGTGGGTAAGCCAAACCAAACCATTGCAAAGGTACCATTGTGTCCTATGTAAATGAACCATTCAGCAATATATGTATTGATATAGTCATTATAGTGTGTCCTCTGCGTCGTTCTCGGAGAGGAAATCAATACTTGTTAACCATTGATGATTAAGGAGTATTCATGCCAAAGTCATTGTTAAAGAATTGGTGAATTTTTTTCTCTTGGGTTGGACTTCCACGAATGATACAGACAGATCAGGGAAGTAATTTCACTTCAAAGATGTTTAGCCAAGTATTAAACGAATTGAAAATTCAGCAAGATATCAGTTGGGGGTAATGACAAGTGAGGTTGTCTCTCTGTATTTATTAGTTAGAGGCATCCAAGGCACGCCGCAGGCGTATAGTATATTTATATTTTCTTACTCGCTTTATATCCCCAACAAATAAAAAAAAGACTCCTTACATTAGTGTTGCGCCGTTGACAACACATTGTACAAAACACAACGTCAACAACATTCAACAACAACAATACAAGAGGAGAAAAGTCAGTACTGCCAGGGATGGAAATAATGACCTAGACTTGGGGAATTAGAGATGTACTGTACCAATGGAATAATTATATAGACATTGTTCAAGAATAAAATTATGGAAAAATGTCTACCAGACGAAATATCAAGATGATACAGAAAGTACACTCGTTAAACATAATTCCTGACCAGAGACAACACACACACACACACACAGAGCAAAACGATACAACGATACAGAACACTGGTTAGAATACAAAAATATACAGAAAACACTACAGAAAGAAACTAAACAAGCAGAAACTAAATACACATCCACTTTTCTCACAGACAACATACAAAACCACAAAAAATTCTTCGGCTTCTTTAAAGCACGCAAACAAGACTCGACCGGTATTACAACATTACTACACAACAATTCCTTGGTTACACACCCACAAGACAAAGCCAACACCCTTAACACACAGTTCCAGTCCGTTTTTACCCATGAACATGAACACTTACCAGACATGCCAACACCGTCACACCCACCTATCCCTCCCATTCATATAAACACCCAAGGAATTGAGAAACTTTTATCTGAGGTAGACATACACAAAGCGACTGGACCAGACAATATACCCTGCAGGATATTGAGGACTAATGCTAAAGTTCTTGCCCCTGTCCTGCAGGTTATATTCTCACAGACTTTACAGACCGGTGAACTCCCCCAAGACTGGCTTTTGGCAAATGTGACCCCAATTTTTAAATCCGGAGACAGAACCCTTCCCATTAATTATAGACCGATTTCTCTTACCTCAGTCCCTTGCAAAATTTTAGAACACATAATTCATAGACATATAATGGACCATTTTAATAGACAAAACATACTGACCGACAAACAACACGGTTTTCGACCCAAACGCTCGTGTGAGACACAGCTGCTGGTGACTACACATGACATCTTGCAGTCCCTCAATGACACAAAAACTAGACAAGTTGACGCCATAGTATTAGACTTTGCCAAAGCCTTCGACAAAGTCCCTCACCAAAGACTACTGCACAAGTTAGAATTCTATGGCATACAGGGACAACTTCTTCACTGGATTAGAACGTTCTTGACTACCAGAAAGCAACGCGTAGTTCTTGACGGTAGTCAGTCTCCACCTGTTCCTGTGATCTCTGGGGTACCCCAGGGCACTGTCCTGGGCCCCCTTCTCTTCCTTTCATACATTAATGACCTCCCACTTTCACTTTCCTCTACCACTAGACTCTTTGCAGACGATAGCTTAGTTTACAGACCAATTAAAGATAGGAATGACTGCCTTCGACTACAGGACGACCTAACTGCACTTGAAGACTGGGAAGTCAAGTGGCAGATGACATTTAGACCAGACAAATGCCATCACATCCGTTTTACCCGTGCTCATAATCCCATTCCATATACATATCAGCTACACAACACTAACCTTAACACAGTCCCTTCCCACAAATACTTGGGCGTCCACATCTCATCGGACATGAGGTGGAACACACACATAGGTAGCATCAGGGCCAAAGCCAGTAGAGTCCTGGGGTTCTTGCGCAGGAACCTCAGCAGGTGTAACACAGACATTAAAATCATTGCTTATAACACTTTCGTTCGACCACACCTAGAGTATTGTGACACCGTCTGGGACCCACACACTTACAATAATATAAATAAATTAGAGTCCATACAAAACAAAACTGCAAGATGGGCCAGACGTGATTACAGACACACTACATCAGTCACTTTGCTTAAACAAGACACAAAACTAGACCCATTGGCAACAAGAAGACAAACACACAGACAACAGATGATATACAAAATCACAAACAAGTTAGTTGACATAGACAAAGACACATACCTACACCCTACAAGTATACGATCCACTAGAGGCAGCCACAACTTAAAATACCATACATACCAGACAAGCACTGATATATTTAGGCACTCATTCTTTCCCCGCAGCATCCAAGAGTGGAATCATCTCCCATCTCATATAGTTAATAGCCCCACTCTTGACACTTTTAGAAATAGGATCACCAATCATTACCTCCCCAATCCTAATCCTCAACCCACAGTCCTTGACCCAATCCACCCTCATCCTAACCCCCTTCCTAATCCTACCCTGGATCCCTAAATCCCCCGCACAACCCCCGCATATTATGCTGCCCACGAGCAGCCCTCTGCGGGACCCAAAAACTTAAACTTAAACTTAAACACACATGTCATACAGACATACACATCCTACATTCGAACTCAGCCTCTATATGTGTACTGGGTTGGGAAATGAACAATAACAGGGGATTCGAAGCTTTCTTCTCTTTACACTGTGGTCAGAAATGATGTATCACGAGTGTTCTGTACTCAGCTCTCAGCTCACCACTTTCAAAAGTAAACAGGGTCGATTTGAGGTAAAAAGGAAAATTGTGGTGTTGAACATGGGAAATTTCATCAAACAGATCTGTTGCCTCAACTTGCCTGTTGGCTAACAAGTTGACAACACATTTAAAGAGCCTGAAATGTCAGAACTCAGAAGTGAAGAAGAATTTAGAAACTTTAAACCTACATACCAGCCAAGCTGGCTAGAAACTACATGAAGACTGGCTGGGTGTATGAATGTTACCCTAACTACGTGATGATTACAAAAAGGCGGAAAAAGCAAGATAAAATGATGAAGTGTAGCCTTCCTCCTAAAGATGAAACAGAAGAATGTGGAAGATGGGTAACATTAACGACGCCTTCTTCTTGGGAGGAAGAGTACCGGTAGCCCATCATCATCATCATCATGTTACATTTACTGGTCAGTCATCTAATGGTTTCCTCCAAGGGTAAATGTAGGGTAAATATGGAAAGAATTACCGTTATTGCTTACGGTTTTCCTACCTTCATTACCCACTTATTTAGACCATTCGGTAAATTTACAGAAGAACTGGGTTCACTATATTGTATATTTTAGTATCATTATGCACTATTTTGGACCATTCTTAAGACACTTTTCGGAATATTTTTACAAGTTGCCTCAAATCGATTTCAAAAATTTTACTATTACCAGTGTTTATATTTCACTATTACAAACAACTTTTCTATATACCATTTCTTCTGCAAATGCTGCATAACAGTAGTTACCTCTTATAGTTTGGTCCCGGTAGTGTGTCCCAGTCCAGATTAGGTTAGGTTAGGTCCTGGTAGTGTGTCCCAGTCCAGATTAGGTTAGGTCAGGTCAGGTGAGGTCTGACTAATTTCTACAGTATATTTTTTCCTGCTTAGGTCCCGATAGTCTGCCCAGGTTAGGTCCCGGTAGTCACACTAAATCCTTCTAGGAAATAAAAAAAAATCCAGTGAAATCCTGTTGTGGCAACTTGTAAAAATTTACCGACCACAGCAGACTACCAGGACCTAACCTGGGTAAACTATATATAAAGTGAGTGGGGCAAATTCCCACGACCTAGCCAGATGTGGTAACACTGCGTGGCCAAGAACACAGTACCGTACAGTACTTTACTTCTGTAATAATATCCCCCAAGATTCTGTTCTATCACCCACACTTTTCAATTTATACATGTACAACCTACCTACACCCCAGGTGACACAAGTACACTTAGCCTCCTATGCAGAAATCAGTGCAATTTACTTATGGAAATGTACAATTTACTTTATGCGAAATTCACTTTATGCGACCCCTTCAGGAACCTAACCTACCATAAAAAAAGAGGAGAGTGTATTTATTGTATTATTTCAACATAAATTGTTAAAATTTGTTGGGGATGGTAAGAAAAACTCAGTGTTCAAAACAATTATTTATTAATTTGTATACAGTATTTACAAAATGATGAGAATATGTAGATTAGTTTGTACATGATGGTGATGATGTGCTACCTGGCCTGACCTTTACCCCTCGGGTTACCCCTCTCCCCCCCCCCCTTTTTTTCCCATGGAGTCCCTTGGCTGGTGGGGATGCCACAATATTTAACCCTGGGGGAGTACCTAGTGCTACACAAGGGGTGGGAGTTACCGAGTGATAAAGATATCTTGTCCTGAAGGAGGCTGTAGACGCCCATCCCCCTAAAGTCCCGTACTATCTTTTCCACCGAGTGAGTTCTCAAAAAACTGCGAGTGAGGCTGCCATGCCCCTCACCTCACACTGTGGGCTCTAGGGGGGAACAGGTATATGTGGGACCACCTGTTTCAGTCTTCAGTGAAGGCTTCCAGGGGCTTCCATCCTGTTGGAGAAGGACAGGTACAGGGGGAGTTGTGTTGTGGTCAGGGAGGTGAAGAGGTCTATATCCGGTGTCCCGTAGCGTAGCGTGAGTGACTCGAACACCTGGAGATGCAGTTGCCACTCGACCTGTTGACCAGGAATGCTGTCACAGGAATCAATAAACGAGGGTAGTCAGTATCCAAAGGAAGGAGGCTTAAAAGGCATATGCTTGTGTTTTCATTATTATCAGACCACTTCATTTGGTTCATCAAGGTCTGTTTCGGGATGTATAATTTGATCAGCAATTGTGTCGATGATCTCTTGGTAGGTGATGGGGTGAATATCTTTAGAGAGTGTATACAAAAGCCACCAGTCAGCAATGGAGATTTTCTAAGTAATGGTTTTGATAGTGCGGATGTTTAAAGTCCTATTATGCATATAAATTATCAAGCCGCGTAGAGGTTTACACAAGAGAAGTGCAATGCGATACATGAGAACTAAACCCAACAGTACTGCCAGGATCATGTACCAGAACCAAATTATGATGTACACCTTCTGATTGAAAATGTTTTGAGGCAAGATGCATAAAGCATCATGCTTTTCCAGAGTGCCAGAGGGACCATATTTTTTGATGGTGCATTTAGTTTTTAATGGGAAGACATTCATCATGGGATCTGTTCTGTCTTCTTGGTCCATCAACAGAAAGTTAACAACATCAGTGCCATATGTCAAAAAGTGTCCATTTAGGAAAGAGTTAATGAGGTACATTTGTCCCAATATGTTTGTAAGACACAAGAGTTCACAGAACCAGTAAGTGAACACAGTTCCATTGTTCCAGCCAATGTGTTTCACAAAGTATTCAACAACATAATTCTTGTACTTGTCGACATTGTCATTTTTTATCTCTTCTGTCCTCAGACCTTCACTGAGGAAGCCGATATTATTTCCCAATGCCTTCCATAAAAACATTGGTGTGTAACATAAGATTGCTTGTAAGAAAAGACATAGAGTAACCCACTGGTAGTAATTATGAAAGTGTGCATCATCATGTTCCTCAGCACCAAATGCAGGACCAACACCAGGATAGAGTACATTATCTTTATCCAGGGTGGGAATATTAAATTTTGAGTGTAACCAGCACTCCGCCTCTACAGTTGTCTTATCTAAGTCTGTGTAGCAATTGATTGGTTCCCCAAATAAATTTGAGGCAGTCAGCAGAATAGAGGCAGCTACCAGAAGCATCGGAGTCATTTGGGTATGCAAATTGAACACAATATTTACCGGTGTTTGTTTACTTGTTGATAAGAAACCCTTCAACCCCCCAAGTAATGAAAGGAGGGACATGTTTGCAGTCTGTCAAGTGTAAAGTCACTGAACTAAAGTCACTAACACTGAACAAGTTACAGGATTCATTAAGCTAGTATTTCTTATTATAGGGAAGGTGGAACATTACAGACCAGCAACCCTTACCTATTTTGTGGGCTTCCACTCCCCATCCCCTCTACCTGTTTCCCAGGCTCCAGTGATGTGTGGTGGATAATGAAGATGGGTGGGGGTTTATGGTTTGTATAGTGGATGGGTAAACATGATGGGAAATTAGCACAGTAGTGATGATGTGATAAATATGTTTGGATAGAGAAGATGTGCTGTAGGTAGTGATGTGACTAATAAATCTGCTGACCCACTCACCACACACCTTCACTACCCACTACCTCCACTCACCACACACCTTCACTACCCACTACCTCCACTCACCACACACCTTCACTACCCACTACCTCCACTCACCACACACCTTCACTACCCACTACCTCCACTCACCACACACCTTCACTACCCACTACCTCCACTCACCACACACCTTCACTACCCACTACCTCCACTCACCACACACCTTCACTACCCACTACCTCCACTCACCACACACCTTCACTACCCACTACCTCCACTCACCACACACCTTCACTACCCACTACCTCCACTCACCACACACCTTCACTACCCACTACCTCCACTCACCACACACCTTCACTACCCACTACCTCCACTCACCACACACCTTCACTACCCACTACCTCCACTCACCACACACCTTCACTACCCACTACCTCCACTCACCACACACCTTCACTACCCACTACCTCCACTCACCACACACCTTCACTACCCACTACCTCCACTCACCACACACCTTCACTACCCACTACCTCCACTCACCACACACCTTCACTACCCACTACCTCCACTCACCACACACCTTCACTACCCACTACACATCATCACTACCCATACTCCTTCACTACCCACTACACATCATCACTACCCACACACCTTCACTACCTACTACACATCATCACTACCCACACACCTTCACTACCTACTACACATCATCACTACCCACACACCTTCACTACCTACTACACATCATCACTACCCACACTCCTTCACTACCCACTACACATCATCACTACCCATACTCCTTCACTACCTTCTATACATCTTCACTACCCACACACCTTCACTACCCACACTCCTTCACTACCCACTACACATCATCACTACCCACACTCCTTCACTACCTACTACACATCATCACTACCCCCACTCCTTCACTACCTTCTACACATCATCACTACCTACACTCCTTATACACATCATCACTACCTACTACACATCACCACTACCCCCATTTCACTTAACACATCATCACTACCCACACCCACCACACACCTTCACTACCCACACTCACCACTCCTTCACTACCTACTCATCACCACTACCCACACTCACCAAACATCTTTACTACCCCCACTACATATCACCACTACCCACACTCACCACACATCTCCACTACACATCATCACTACCCACACTCACCACACACCTTCACTACCCACCACACTCACCACACACCTTCACTACCTCCACTACCCCCATTTCACTTAACACCTCTTTACTACTCCCTTACATGAAGGAAATGGACAGCAGCTGAATGACTGAAAGGGAGTCTTGTAGTGGCTTGGGTCAACTAAACCCCTTCAAGTTGTGTCCCTATACTGTACATCAACAACACAGGTAATCCTTCCTTTGTTTACCATTGTTGTTATGTGTGTGTATTGTTATGGTGTGACATATCTGTGAAGATATGTCACACCATAACAATATATATGTACCAGGAGTGTGTAATGTGAGTACAAAAAAAGGGTTTTATTGTACACAGACTCATTACAAACGGTACATACAGTCGCGGTCCAATATACCGTAATCATCCATATAGGGGTAACTCACTTAAAAGTTTGGCAGCTTCCCTCTGTTCCTTAGATGATAAACTTTCCAATAAATAGGCTTAACTACCGTCTTTTAATTTAAATACAAACAGCTACGCACTACTTAAAACAATAACATCATATGAGAATGTGTAAACATTAGACAGTAAATTGTATGAGATACCCATATGTGAATGATTCTTATTGACCGCAACTGTACAATACACACTCATAACACCATGGGTAAACAAAGGCATCTTTTTTTACTGTATATTTCACAGAGAACTCACACTTGTTATGCTGAAGGAAATAATACTGTAGCAGGCAATAGGAAGAATTTAAAATTAACACTTGTAGTTCATCAGGGACAATGAAAAATCAGATGTCTTTGGGTGGAAACAAATTTTATATAAAATAGTGTCAACATTCGTCTTTTATGAGAACATGTGAGGCAATCCAGGACACAACCCTTCAAGTGCTAAAAATGTTCACACTGTAGGTACGTCCCATTGTAAAGTCCATGCATTCCATCATCACTCAGAATCAAACTCCATTATTAATATTGATGGGAATAAAATGACAGTTTGGTTACAGCCTACTGGGTGGGGTCCTCATAAGGCTGGAATTACAGTATGTAAAATGAAGGGATAATAATATTATTAATAATCAGTGAAATTTGACTCAATGTTTCAAATTACTAGATGTCCCGGTTTACAGAAAGAACATCTTGATATTTCCTAACTAACACTGTAATGAAAATACTCAAACATAAGAGTAAGTATACTTATAATTATAACTAACATATACTAACAAGAACATTGCTAATGTTATGTACAAGACTAGATGTACTGTAGGTGAACTGTATAAGAGCTGTAAGTACTGTAGTGTAGTTGAGCGGAAATATTAAGGCTTTTGAACTTGAGGATTAAGGGGAGGATCTCTTGTTGGTGAGATTTTCCAAACTACAGTACTGTAGACCTTCTGTACTGTATATGTATATACAATAAATAAATACTTTTATCCACCATTTCATTTTAGACTCGGTCACTCATTGAAGACCACCAAATGTATTTCTAGGCTTCCATTATTCATTACCATACAGATTAAATGATTTACTGTGCCTATGTTAAAAGTACTGTTGTGTTAAATTTAACCGTATCATATCAAGGGCCTACTGTACAGTCAGCGGCAAAAGTCATGCCGCCACATCTACCATGTCATGAAGTGCAGCATGGAAATATGAGCTTCACAGGCTCATAAAATGAAACCCAGAGTAGTTTACTAATTTGTCCAACTGTATATTGTAATTTTGTAAGTATGTATGGTGAAATGTGTTGGTTCCATGATTATCCTTTATGTTGACCTTAAAATAAATGCTAAGTGAAGCCACACGACTTTGGCCACTGACTGTACATCAACCACTCCGCCACCTAACACTTAAAATGTTCACTCTCTCAACCAAAAAATTTGTTCACATCTCCCCCATTCCTCCTCCACCATGAATATAATAAGTATGTGCTCAATAATCACCATTCCACTGTCAGTCAGGCACACCTCACCATGAAAGACTAAAGTCATAATGTTGTTGGTCTGTCCAGTCCAATAATTCACTTCCATACAAAGAACCATGTGACTCGGACCACACCTTCAAACCGAGGTCAGCTGATGGTTCATTGTTTACCAGACATGTTCATGACTTAGGGTGGATTCCACAGTGGTTCGTAGTGGTTTGTAAGCATGCAAACGAAAGAATCGTAGCTGTGTAAATGACTAAGTGAGTAAACTATGCAGTGATCATCATTACCTAACTGTTTGATAGATTTTGTGAATGTGGATACTCAGCTTTTGGAAAATAATGAAACCTTACAAGTGTGGTTGGTTGGGAAGCTAACAAACCAATACCACTGTGGAATCGACCCTTAGAGCCATATGCAAGAACATTCCTAGTGTTGATGTTGGTATGGTAATGGTACGAAGACTCCATGGATACACATCAGGGTCATTGTACCTGTACTACGCCATCGTCTACATCACCGATATTCTTGCATACAGTAATCCATTTTGTCTTTCATTGTGTGTACACCTTTACTACTAGTAAATAACACTGGTGCTTCAAACTTGTGATTCTGAGTACACACCTTTAGTCATACCACACTCTAATTTCCTTCATAGACATTTTAAACTGTATGGAGTTGTGTCTTGTGGTTAAACCCAAGGGCTACTCACTACTCCAATAGTAGGCGGTATAAAAGATTCCTTACTCAAGTCAAATTGGATGGCTACTTACTCCCTCAAACTAGGCTACCGGTACAGCCATAATCAAATAACCACCAACACTCCTTCCATCATGCAAGTAAATCAATATTATATCAAAATACTGTATAACCATAAAACACCTTAAGTCACCTTAACCTCCCTCAATTATTATTATGAGATGCTGCAAAATCATACACGTGTTCTTTATTACCAAGATACTTGGAAGGAATGTGTGGGTGGATATTTGATTGTGGCTGTACATAATAATAAGAGTTCATACTCATATGAAGTAGTCTGTTGTTTCCTGGCATGCTGTTCTGTAGTTTGTTGGAATAAGTTGCACTTAGAGCGATATGCAAGAACAGTCACGGTGAATACAATGGCGTGGTACAGGTACGACTGCTGCATACATACAACAGAGCCATCGTACCAGTACCACGCCTTCATATACACCATGAATGTTCTTGCATAACCCCTCTAAGTTTTCTTGCCTCGAGTTTTTCTTTTACCGACAGAAAATCCCCAAAAGCACATTGCATACTCTACCCTCCCTCCCTGAAAAGTTACACATTGAACACATCTATTTTGTAGTCCATCAATCAATCACACTTTCACTGAGACTTTACTGTACAGTACAATTACTTATCTTGCTATTCTATAGTCCAATTATCTTTCTTTTTTACAGCAGTACTGTACAATTATCTTCTTTTTCTACCAGTACATCTTCCTTTTCTACAGTACCAGTACATCTTCTTTTTCTTTTTCTTTAGTACAGTTATTTTCCTTTCCTACAACAGAACATCTTCCTTTTCTTCTTTACAGAATATTTTTTTATATATAATAATTTTCCTTTCCTACAACAGAATATCTTCCTTTTCTTCTTTACAGAATATTTTTTTATATATAATGATCTGTCTGTACCTTTTACATTACATGGTTAGTTGTGCCTTGGAATGCCTTCCATGATGTGATGTCTGTAGAAAGGTTGTAATAAATGCCACACAATAATAATAATAATAATAATGCCATAGATACTCGTGTACAGGTCAGCCTTTGATTCCTGACTTAAGGGGGGGGTTAGTGCATGGTTGGTGATAATATTTGGAGCAACTGAATTCTGCAAACTATACCAGTCAACAGGCCACTATTATTTTTGTTAATCTGATCCTGTTTCCCAGCATACTTTAGAGAAATCAAGGCTCTCCAATGTACCAAAGGAAATACAGTAGTTGATTAGCACGTTTCAATCCTGTTTTTTTGTACTTCTCTGACTCTGTACCTTAGCACAGTAATTGGTTATAGAGTATTGGTTATCACTGGTAGATCATCTGATATATCATGAATATAATTTAAACTCCATTGTAATATTTGATACTGTATTTGTATCCACCAGTTCATTACAGTGACGTCAGTGTGACTATTAAGGGACCCGTTTTGTGTCACAGTCTGGCAGGAGTTGTTAGTCCTCCTGTGTGTCAATTACAAATTATAACAGGGGTAGATAGTAAGTTGTAGCCAAAATATTAATGAAAACCCATTTGTCACTCAGTTCCCATTATTTTACAATAGGCATTGAGTGACGAAACTCCTTATCATTGAAGAAGTTTAACCCTTAAAACGCAGGCATTACCGAGCTTTGGCAGCTCTGCATTGCATGCCATTCTCCCGCACTTTCAGGCAATATGTAAACAACACATATTACAGCTAATAGCGTGTAAACCACTCATGTTACATAAATAAATTATACAGGATATTGAAGTATAAACCTTTAGATATCTTTTGATGTACTTGTGAAAACAACTGTAGGATTGGTAGCCACCTCACAATGACCACAACTCTAAATTCACTTTTACATTATTAACATATCCAAGTACGTTTTCACGCTCTGATGATATTTTTTAAAAATGTCAGAATAACATTTTTCAACAATATGAAATATAATGTCACCGTCGTTTTTTCATACATATATGAAAAACGGAGCCCTGAAAATATATCCTCCCTTCTTCCCTGCTCTTTTAACATTGGCTGGTAGTGGCTGGCTAGTTCGGATTCTCTTGGCTATCACACACAGTGTTGCCACCTCGAAACAAGCATGTTATGGGGGTGCGCTAATTTAAAAACTGAGTAGTTGAATTATTTCATTACCTGCAGTCCTCCACACTTATTGTTGGTGTCAAATGATGTCGTCACCCGTGTTTAAAGGATTAATGATCCGACCCTAATTAAGGGGCCCTCACACGATCAATTTTTTCGTCAATTAATTGATATCAATTTATTGACGTCAATGAATTGATGGAAATCACTGTGCCCTCACACGGTCAATGATTTTACTTCAATTTTCAGTTTGATTCATAATTTCGAGATGAAAGCATCTGTGGCACTTGGAGTAGTGCTTGCTCTGGACACTCCAAAGCGAAAGAAGAGGAGTAAGTGGGTAAAGAAATGGTATATTTCAATAAAGGTTTTTTTTGGAGTATTTTCCTGTAAATTTTGATTGCCAGTAGGTAAATGGCACTAGTCTTACGATAAATTCAAGTCTTCAGCTAAGCTATTAACTTTAATATGTTTTCTTTTCGTTTCTTGCAGATTCCACGTACTTCTTTTTTTCAATTTTATTGAAGACCCATCAATAAATATCAAAGGAGTTTTGATCTATCAATGAATTGATTCAATGACATTGTTTCAATTAAATTGATGTCAATGTCCCCCTCACACGGTCAATTTCTCCATCAATTCATTGACGTCAATAAATTGATATCAATTAATTGACGAAAAAATTGATCGTGTGAGGGCCCCTAAATTTATTATTAGTCTTTGATTTCTCATATACTGTATATTGGCACTTTGATGGTGGATGAGTGAGGTGTGTTACTGAAGCACATCTTTCTTGATTTACATTTTGTTTTTATATGTGCACTTTGCCTTATGAATCAATCCTTCATGGACTATATATAACATTTTCTTCCTTCTTCACTGTTTGTCTGGTTACTTAGTTTCCTTTTTACGAGCTTCCTGTTACAGTTTTCTTTCATTTTCACTATTTTTATTTGGGGTGGGAGATTCTTTTTAACACCCTTATGAGTAGGCTACATGTACACAGAAGAATGCTGTAGCCATATTGTTCTTTCTCTCTCTGTACTAATGGGTTTTCAGGCTGTCAAACTACTACCCACTTATATGTTGACCCCCCAATAAGTTCCAAAGGCCCTTGACCTGTACATGAGCACAAACACACACAGGTTCCATAATACCCTTTCTACAGACAATGGGCTGCCCGTATGCAAGAATATCCATGGTGTAATGATGGCATGGTACCAGTACTGTACAATGGCTCTGTATTGTTTCTATATAATCATCGTACTGGTATCACACCATAGTCAAAACCATGCATATTCTTGAACACGACCCAATGCTTCATTACAGAAGCGTTCAATCATATTCAACATTATACTATTTTAATCTACTATGTGGTAGTTAGTGTATCTCAATGGTGGGTAGATAAAAGTACATCATTAGGAATTTGTACAATAATTACAATGTAGCAGTTGTAACTACATCACTGTGATCATACTGCTATTATGATCTGTACAGTACTTGCACAACATTACAAACATACATCACTCACTCAGGTATAAAAATCTGTTATACATACTTCTTGTAGAACAAACTTGTACAGTACATCTATAGCACAAATATACCAAAGTGTTTTTTATAGAATAATAATATGCTACAGTTACTTGCAAAATATTCACCCTCTTGTCTTTGACATTCTATACCTTTCAACATTTATTACACATTACTGTCTGTCTTGTAACTTGTAGGAAATAATTATGGTGTCACAGTAAACTTGAAGGAAATAATATGGCTCTTTCCCACTACTGTATATATGCATGTGGAGAGAATGCATAATTTTTCTTTTAAATATTCAGGTATACTGTACTTGTGGTACAGAGGAATCTGAGTTTTGGGAAGGGCAGGTGAACATTTTGCAGGCAATTGTATAGACAGGATAAAATATGAATTAATGAAGTTGAGGTGATGGGGATTGGAGGACTAATAGTAATAATTCCTCCAAACTGTGCTATGAATCATCTTTCATATGTATCCCAAGTTAGTTGTTTCCTGACATAGTTTGGAGTATTTAGTAGCCCCCCAATTTAACAATTAAAAAGAGAATCCCCTTAATGACTCCTCCACTGGAGGACACTGCAGTCTCAGATTCACAGAAAACAATAACAGCCAATAAAGAATATTTATATGCTTCGGTACCGTACTGTCTATATGCTTTTTAAGAAATGAGTAAGAAATGAAGGCTTGTCCAGTTGTTACTTTAAAAAATTATGCACTCCCACATTCCCTTATGTCCAAGGGGGCTGATTTTATTCTCTGTGAATACTAACCATCCCTCACAGTGCTAGAATAAAGACTGTTGTACAATCTGGTCACTTTCTAGTGGATTAGAAGAGGTCTGCCCACGTGAGGTGTACTGCAACTTTTTTTTTTCCTGGGAACAAAATGCTCGGGGGTGCATTTGCATGCAGCAGTCTAAACTCCTTCCCCCCTAATGATCCCTTCATGACTGGCCACACTTGTAGCTTTTGTGATAAAGTGGCTGTGGGATCGTAGACCTTTACCCCAATCTCCCTGGTCCAGTAAGCCCTGGTCCCATTTCCCTGGGATGTGCTTCGGGCCAACCAATATTTTAATTTGTTTTCTCACTGTGGCCAGAGCGTATCGGGGGTCTGTGGGGGCAGGAGGCCATTCTGCCCTGGGAGAACATCAACAACAACCCTTCTGTCATCAATGCGTGATGTGCTGTGTGAAATTTGAGGGCTACTAATTACTCCAAACTTTGCCAAGAAACAGAATCCCTCCATACAAGTCTAGAGGGCATGCATGTTTTTTCAGCAGTGTTTGGATAGCTTTAGGATATGCTCCATTTTACCCACAACACATTATTGCTTCCTTCATTAAACTGGACAAACCTACATAGCTTTTTTTTCTCATTACAGTACCGGTATTAATTTTATCATCAACAGCCCTGGTTCATATCTTCACAAATCCAGTCTCCCAGAATAATGGCTTCTGGTAGAGTTCTACAAGCTACCATTCCTCCGAGCAAGAGAATAGAAGGAAGAGGTTCATTTGAGTGTAATTTCCAGCAAGTCACTGAAGCTACAAAAAGGCAGCCCTCTCTCTCCCTCTCTGTCAGAATCTTCTGATACATAAAGAGTTCTTGAAGTTTTTTATCATGTTGTCACAATTTTCCGAGGGACTTGCTATAGTTAGAAGTTCCATTTGACTGTGAAGCAATGACTCCTATTCTTCCATCAACAGAGCTTTTTCCAAGTTTCCCTTAGAGTTGTATTCTCCCTCACCTAAACTGGAGCTGTGGGGGTTGGTGTTGGTTTGAAGGTTCAGTGGATTCTAAAGCAATAACTCTTCTTCCAAATCATCTTCCACCTCCAACATGCTACCCTCCAACAACAGAGCTTCTTCCAAATCTCCCTCAAAGTCGTGTTCTCCCTCACCTAAATAGGAGCTGGAAGTGTTGGTGTTAGTGTGGGGGTTGGGGTTGGTTCTTCTGCTGGGGAAATTAGTAGATGCTATACTTGGGTGATGACTGGTAGTGCCTCTGGTGGTGGGAATGGCAGGACTTGTTTTGCTTGGGATTTTTCTATTAGTGGTAGTGGTGGCAACAGTACTGGTGGTGGTTGTGGTGGTGAGGGAGGACGGTGCTGGTGAGGAACGCCGGAGCTTCCTGGAGGTGAATGTGATGGGTGAGTGGCTCCTCTTGCCTCGTGATGCTCCGTTCTGAGTCTGGCTGGTGGTGGGGTGGTTTGTTGAGGCAGTGGATGATGGGAAGGTTGGTACTATGGCACCTCCCTTTTTCTCAGCTTTAATGTCTGCAAGAGATTTGACCTTAAAGTCTAGTTGATCGGTGGATGATACAGGGTTCTGTTTAGTGCTGTGGGGTGATGTTGGGGTGCGGTGGGGCAGGGCAGCGCTTGATTTATTAGATGGTGATGTTGGGGTGCGGCGGGACGGGGCGGCACTCAATTTACGAGAGGGTGATTTTGGGGTGCGGTGGGGCTGGGTAGCACCCTGTTTTTTAGAAAGTGATGATGAGGTACGGCGGGGCAGGGCAGCACTCTGTTTATTAGAGAGTGACACAGGGCGGAGGCGTGATGATAGAGTGGAGCTTGTTTTTTTCAGACTGGGAGTTGATGTTGGGGTATGATGAGGCAGTGCGGTGGTGGTGGAACCAGACCTTGGTGGTGGTGAATGGGATGCAGCAGGACGAGACAATCTTTGTTTTACACCCCCAGGTCCTTTCTTCTGTGTAGGACAAGGCAAGTTTTGAGGGAGCTTCCCCGACTTAAGAGATCTTTCTTTCCTCTTGGTGATCCTATCAGACTGTTCCCTCACTTTGGTCCCTCTTGCTTCCTGCCTCCCCTCCGACCCACCCAGTAAATGTGCCAATGCCCTCGCTGCCAGCCCACCCTTCCCTGACCCCATTCTCTTCCCCACCCGGCTGGATAAAAGTCCACGTTCGGCCAAATCTTCTTTTCCTTTCTTCCCAATTCGACCAGTCAAAGTTCTGTGTTGGACTGAATCATCGTCCTCCTTCTTTACTAAGCGTCCAGCTAAGATCTCCTTTCTCCCCTTGCCTTCACCTTTGTCCCGCTTGAGTTTCCCTAACCTGCCGGCCAGTCTGTCCCGCCGTGAAGAATTGCTCTTGGGAGCCACATTGACTTCAATCCTTCCCACATCAACTTCAATCTGTCTCACTTTCCCTAATGAATCATTCTCAGGATTGACGTCAAATTCAACTTTCCCTGTCGGTCTGGCCAGTATGGTGTCACTCTCCTCTCTGACGTTGATACCCTCCTCCAGTCCCTGCTCTGAGTTGGTATCCTCTGGGGTGTCCCTGCGACTTGGGCGGGTGAGGAGGGCTCGGAGGTCTCCAGGTGGTAGGAGAGAGGCAGTGGGTGTGGGTGTAGGGAGGGTGAGGCGGTGGTGGGCGGCGTCAGGGAGGGTGAGGCGGTGGTGGGCGGCGTCGCTGGTGTCGTCCTCCATCTCGACAACTTCTTCAACCACCACCTGCTCAACATAATGGATTATTTTAACATTTTATTATTGGTACCATAATTATACAAAAAACATTCATCAACCTCATCATCTGTGTGAAGATCTCCATTGTAAACAAAAATATCGGCAGTGTTGACAATGGCTTGGTACCGGTACAATGACTCCATAGATACAATATAGAGCCATCATTCCGGTACAACATCATAGTCAACACCATGGATATTCTTGCATACAACCCTCTGCTTCATGGTAACAGATCACCAAAGCCTAAGAAAATATCAAAGAATCATAATAGAGGGACGAAAAGTGGAATAATGGCCATATAAAATAACTTTATGGTGATTGATGGAATGACTAAAGTAGCACAAGACTTCAGAGTGGCTGGGATTAATCAAGACCTCCATACCTCTGACCAAGAATGTTGATACTATTACCACTGAGGCTCAAGGGAACAATGTGGCTCAAAAGATTAATGAAGTGATGATTAACAAATACTGTAAAAGTTTTAGTGTGGTATTATTGAATTGATGCTTTGAGGAAAAGATTTCTTCATTGCTCAATTCCTAGTATTTTGCAATATGAATTGAGCAATGAAGAGCCTTTACCGTAAAGAAGTAGTTTCAAAATACAGTACCCCGGTACCACCTTTGGCCTCAAAGAGAAATCAAGTAGTGACTGACAAAATTACAGTACAATTTTTAGTGTAACAAGGCTGTATTGTATTACACCCACCTCTTCATCAGCTGATTCTAGACTGTAACCAAGGAGAGCAGCTTCACGTAGTTGTATCTCCCTCAGTCTTTGCAGTTCCCAGGAGTCTGGGCGCTGGGGCGGGGGCGGGGCCTTGTGGGGCGTACCCGCTGGGCTCTCGGAGTCACTCTCACCTGTCAAACATAATAACGGCTGTATACAATTGTTACATACACTACATTGATTTAATGAGTGAATTTATTAATACAGTTTACTGGATCATCATTTTTTTTTTTTAGCTACTGTAATTAATAAATAGATTTTTTCCATACTCATGAACTTCAACATGTGCTCCATCTGTGGCACTTTGAATGTCCATGTGAGTCAATTTAACAAATCATCAAGGAAGGACTTTAAGTTTACCCTGTATGTACAATGTAAACACCTACTACTACTAAGTCTTAATCCAAGCCTTCATAACACTCACACTGCCACTGATTGCTCTACTGTATAACCTAATAAACCAAGAGTGATATAATCTCTTTGGTATATTTATGAAAATTTACTACATACTATGACTTACAGATAAAACAAAACTAAAATAATAAAAAAAAAAACTTTCCACAAGACTCTTTTGTATATGAAAATCTACTTCTATTATGGCCTACAGGTAAAATAAACTCGTAATAAAAAACAACTTTCCACATGATAATTGTGTTGAAGCTTCTGCAAGATGAAAAGAGTTGCTTTCCATGAAGAGCTGAGCCGGGGAACCTCTGCCACACTCCCAGGTCTGGCAGGATTGTCCATGGCCTACTCTGACTTGACTTAACACATTTTTTTTTGTACATCACGTACAACCACGATGTTGAAAGATGTGTGGAATTGCTCAATTTCCGCTCTTTTTTTATTTTTCCCCAGACGTTGATTTGCAGAATGCATTTCTTCCCACCTTGTAAACAATTGGGTATTTGTTCAGTCCTAACTATACGGTATATAACTTCTCGCACACAGTCATCCATACCAAGAATACACATTTTAAAACAATAACGCATTTCACAACACCACATGATCTCTTTTCTATCTGTGGCTGGAACATTGGTTATCAGGTGGTTACTGCCATGGCCAATCCTGTACTGGAGTGTTCTGGCCAGGAAGCGAGGCATTAATGTAAAAACTGGACAGGAGAGTTCATTCACTATTCTCAGGGCTGGGTATAACAGCCTCACCACCACTCTGTGTTTCCCTGGAGTGTAAAGTGTGGAGAAATGTGTGTGTGTATGTAGTTCTTTGTAATGGCCCCTCAAAGTGTGTATATAACTCCCACCCCCCCTCAATCAGTGTGTGTTGTGGCGTTTGCTGTGACCCGTCCCAGGATACAGTGATATTGGAAGGAAGTGAAGAACAACACAACAGATGGAAGAATGGATGGAGAAGGAACCAGCAGTCACTTCAAGATATGTTTTGTCCTTCCTGGCTTTCCAACTGGATTGGGTTTGTTCACGTTGCATGACTGCAAACTTTCTGTAGTAAATGTTCATCTATTTACACTTTTAGGTTATGTTGTTATTTGTGAATTATTACTCCAAACTAACACCTACAAGACCACATAATCTGAACTTGGCATACTTTTGATGATTCACTACTATCATTTTATAACTTGCAATTCAAAGAGTTTGTCACTATTGGTTATTTCAGGTGTGTAGCTCTTGCAAACCTGTGTGGATATAATCACTGGAAGAGGTGTCTGGTATTGAGAGAATTACTACTTTCCTAATTGCACCCAACTGGGGACTAAAGTTGTGTTATACATTTACTAATACATTTACTTCTCACTAAAGACTCATTTTATCATGATAACATAACCAAAATTCAAATAAGATAGCCTAACCACATTTCATGAGAATTGTATGCTCAAGTAAGGAAGCATTTACAGTATGGCCAAATATTTTCATGTGAATATCTAGTGTTTGGTGGACTGTAAATAGATTAATAAATTTTTTCAATCTTGCAGTGAATTCATAATATGACCACACATTTCCCTATAAATTGCAACATTCAAGTCATAAATTTGGTACAGTACATTGTGACATCTACATATTCAAAAAGTCCTTCCACAGTACAGCAGTTGGTGTATACTGTAAACCTGCAACATTTTCCCTTCATTTCTCTAGTCTGGCCTGATGCATTACCAGTTTCAGTTCAGTTTGTGCATGTGTGGTGCTTATAAATATTTTCGGCTTCACTGATGCAATGATGTTGATGAGTTTATGTTGTCACTCAGCAATAATTACTGGGTAAATATCATAAATGGTCGTCCTTTCACTCATAATAACGTTAAGGGACATTGTGGATGCAGTAATACTTCTGGGAGGTTCCTGTATATCCACGAGACCCATCAGTTTTGAGTGATATTGAAACGAGTGAGGTTCCCAGCAGACAACCATCTAAGCTGACCACAACACAAACTTGGAAGAGGATGGCACCAAGCTGTCACACAAACACCAGAAGAGATGAGATGAGAAGTACACTACAGGAAATAAACCTTTTTCAAGTGTTCTTGTGTATATAACAGTTGGACGTGGGAATAGTTTCTCTGATCTTTTAAACCAAGATCACCTGTTATTTTTTTAAAGTTCAGCCAGGGTTCTTCAAGATAGAATTTGAATTTAAGTTCACTTCACATTCAAGGAACTTTTGCCTTGTAGGCCCAGGAATTATCTAAAATAGGCCTAATGTGTCTCATGTATGGAGTAGAAGACAACTGAATGGTTGGTGCCAGGAAGGACATCTGCCGGTAAGACATTTTGCATCGACCAATAATAAGCAATTGGTATCTTTCACTCATAGTCCATGAGGTGAGGTGAAGAGGAGGTAGAACATTCTGCATCAACCAAAACAGGCAGGCAATAATTATCTTCCATTCATAATCTCTGGGGGAGCCTTGGAGAGACTTATCAAATGTCTAATCCAGTGAATGGAAACAACACGAATAACAAAAAAATGACATGGATGATTTGTAAGTTTGAGGCAACAAATTTGTATAAAATGAAGTACAACAGCTGAATAAATTTGTTTGACATTTCTGACTGAACACATTATTCTATTAAAGTTATTCTACATATCTGATGCCAGTCATTAATCTTGGGATGATGTTCCAGGCAAATCAATTCACTAATTGTTATTTAATATATACATATGAATGACACCCATCACGGTGTTCTATAATTTTTAGCCAAGAGCACTGTGTCTATAAAGGGGGAGAGGGATTTCATTCAGACTGGCTGTTGATGCATCTACGCAGCATCTCATACTTGCTGAGACTGTATTACAAATCTAACAAGTTTAGGAGTATCTGTTTCCATTTAATATTTTTCACTTCATCATCATTATGGGACAAATACAGTACAGTTACTACTCGACAAAACCTGAGTGATGTCTTGCTTCTCCTGTGAACTCCACAACAGTAGGGTGACCATGGCAAAATACCTGTACCCTACCCATGCATACACATCACTAGTATTCTCTTCATTATCCCTTCGCATCCTCTCTATTACAACCTGTTTCACTTCCAATTCTGTCGGCCAATGTAGCATTTTAACTTCACTTTGAGTCAAACAGAATTTAGTATGTCATCCTTCACACACACGGTGAATGTGTGTGCATGCCATTCGTTCATGGTAGGATTTTAAAACTATACGTCACATTCCGAAACTTCGTCTCACCATCCTGGAGTGGCACTATAATGGAGTTCATGGGCTGGACATAAGGTGGTGATGGAGGTGCTGGAGGTGGTAGTGAAGGTGTGGTTTGTGGCAGCTCCTTGGTAGTTGGTGTGGTGGTGGTAGTGACTGGGTTGGCTGCTGAGTTGGTCTTCACTGGGAGGATCACTGTACAATAACAATAAATACATTACTAAATAATCGATACACGAATAAAATAATTTTACAACACAAACAGACGTAACAAGGAGACAGACAGACGCACAAATATATACCATCACAACCTAACACAAGCAAACTCCCGATCACCATTACACCACAGCCATACAATACAAAGCAATTCATAAACTAAAACACAGGGCAATAAATACAAAAACATCACCACAACCACACAAATCAGAGAGATGCACGGATGACAATATAAGACAAGAATATCAAGCTGTCACCACAACCCCACAAAACAAAAGAGTAACATAGAATGGCAACACACAATTCAAAACTATCACTACAACCACACAAAGCATTGAGGTGCATAGACAACAACACAGGACAAGAAATACAAAATCTTCGCCCCAATACAGTACAAAAAAAAAAAAAAAAAAAAAAAAAAAAAAAAATCCCACTACTCACAGTCTGGGTTTTTGAGAGCGTCCTCCTCACGTGGATGGTCGAGGATGTTCTGGTGTATGAAGGGGCAGTGTGGCTTCCTACAACCTCCTGGCTGACTCTCAAAGTAGCACGGCTCTCGACCTCGCTGCTTCTACAGAGGGGAAGGAAAGGTTATCATTATCACTAATACCCAATTTCCCTTTTTATAAGGGGTGGGGAGGCTCTAGTGTCAGTGCAGGACCCCAGACAAGCAAGGGGTTCAGCTCCGAGTCTATTTGAGCCTTTGGTGGGGTTATTGTTAGAGAGCAGGGTCCCCAACCCTCACTCCCTCCCTGTATTGTTGGGGATACAAGGCTGACTGCCCGACACAGAAAGGAGGTAAAACATGTATGTGTGTGTAAGGACAGAAAAAAGATAAAGGGCAGTATTATCAAAACAAGAAAAAGGCTCTTTCATCTCTTAATTCATATTACAAAATAATAGGAATTGAGTGATAAAGAGCCTTGTCCTCGTTTAATACTGTAATACCAACCCAAGTTCTTTGATGTGCAAGGAGGTGTATGTCATTAAAGTTGTTCTATGTGCACTGTTATGTACAGTTGCCTAAAAAGGTATTGCAACAAATCTTGATAGAACTTTTACCGTACCATCGTAATATCCACAACTGTTTGTAGGGACTATAAACATGTATAACAGAAGGAAATATACATATCCTTCTTTAATACACACTTAAAATCCCTACAAACAACTATGGACATTAATATATTTAATGTTGTATCAATAGTTGTCGCAGTACCTTATTTGGCAACTGTACAGGGTTGATAGGAATGTAAGAGATGGAGGTTGAAATGATGGGAACGAGTGCAAAGGTGTGTGGTAATTTAGTAATTAAGAATGAATATGAGAGGGATGTGTATGAATGCACCTGTATGTTTGTGTTTTCCAAATCACCATTGTTTTATAGTCTAGTTTTAGGAATGGTTACATCCAAGAAATTATTCCACATGCTGACACATAAACAGTGCACAAAATAGTACTCGCAGGCGTAAGAAAGAAAAATAATATATAGCACAATACCTGAACATTGTATTGTCCAAAGAAAATTGTTTATGTTGTAAGGGCAATAGCCTACACTAATTTGCATGTATGTTTTTCTTGGTTAAGGACCAAAACAGCATGAGGAGTTAGCCTTAATTGACAACGTTTTGCTGCAGTTTCCTCACATCAAAGTTTTTTTTTTACTACAGAGAAAAAAAAAATAATAATAATAATAATAATACATGTATAATTAAATGAAAATAAACTCTAAGCAGTACTCACAGTGATCTCCATATGCCTAAAGATGCAGTTTTCTTTGGTGCAGTGTCCCCGCAGCCAGTACAGACACATGGTCTCGTTACGCAGAGCAGCTGGCTCATGGCGGTAAGGACAGTCATCTCCCTGCAACATGATTTTCATTATTGCTAAACAGTAAGACGGTGTTCCTGTAGTGATGTGGGTGATGGTTGAGGGGAAAAATACACTTTTGGTATATTAAGGGGGTGTGGGAGTAGGGGACAGGCTTGGGGGGGGATGCAGTAATAGGGGGACAGGCTTGGGGTGGGTAGAAAGTCTGTCACTTAATTCCTCACTCCCAAGCCTGTCCCCCTACTCTCGTAACCCCCAAGCCTGTCCCCTACTCCTGAACTCCCCCTAAAGCCTGTCCCCTACTCCTGAACTCCCCCTAAAGCCCCCTCAAGCCTGTCCCCTACTCCTGAATCCCCCTAAGGCCCCCCCAAGTCTGTCCCTCTATTCCAGCACCCCCTTAAGGCTACTTGACTACTCTGATTGAGAAACACTCTGGGAAAAATGTAACACAAATTCCTTCACATTAATTTTACATGTACAGTATACAGTATTAGCAAAATTGCATACCTACTGGTCATCTAAGATTGTGAATCATTTAAATATCTAAAGCCTGAGTGTTAAAAACTGATTCCTGCAAACTATTCCAGGCAACCATTCTTTTTGTTTAGTTGGTCCAGTTTGTTTCCTGGCATAGGCCTACGGTACTTTGGAGGAATCACGGCACTTCAATGTACCAATAATAAACTACTGTACTGTATCCCCTTAATTTGTCATCACTAACCTTGGTGCAAGTGGAGTAGTAGTAGAAGTAGCAGTCATTATTCTTTGTGGGTCCTGCTGCCCTCACCATCTCCATTGCATTACCTGCCTCTGTGGAACAAGAGTTGATTTATTGTACTGCACTGTAGACTTGTATTTAATATTATACAGTGAAAAAGTACTTGTATCCATCCACCACCACTTCATGTTACACTCAGTCACTCGTTGAAGATCACCATATGTTTTCCCAGGCTTCTTTTATTCATTACCATACAGGGTTGGTGATTTACCGACCCTGTGTTAAAAGGACAATGCTATATTCAATCATTTTATATTGAGGGCCTCGTGTAGTTGCATCCGGAATGACTGAAAATGTCTTTATGTATTTTCCTTACTTGACCCTGAATCATATTTGATCTTTAGTCTCCACAATCATCAAACCATTCCAAGTACGGAACCATAAATGTATAGTGTACAATGTAAGGCCAATACAGTACTGTACTTTTTTCAAATGACTGTACTTCACACAATGAAAAGTATTATGGTACTACAACAAAAAACTTTAAATTAGCAGTAACATTGTAGTTGGTTGATAATACATAGTACCAAAATAATATAGATATACAGTAAATGCATAGGCCTAGTAGTAGAAAGACAAATCATAATAGGTAAATTTTCCAAGTTATACATGTGCGAGATATTCATTATAATTTATGTACCCTTATATTGCGATATTTGCCCATAGTTAGTGTGTAATAAAAGGTAAGTATGGTTACAAATTCTAATTAAAATACATAACAAGGAGTAAATTCCTGAGACTAACTGGGACTAATTTGGTTTGTTTCGGGTAAAGGTTATTTTGGTATAACTGCATAAGAGGTCCAAGTGGCAAACATTTACAATTTGTGTATATTTCACAAGGGGACAATATAATATGTGTAATGAATTTTAGGGGAGGTTGCACTTATTTTTGGTATAACAGCATATAGAAAATTTCAGCTCTCCAGAGCCTAAATTCAGTGTTTACCTGCCATTGTAAATATTGGACAGTCCCGGTAGTGTGCCTAGGTTTGGTCCTGGTAGTCTGCCTAGGTTAGGTCCCGGTAGTGTGCCCAGGTTAGGCCCCGGTAGTGTGCCCAGGTTAGGTCCCAGTAGTTTTACCAGGTTAGGTCCCGGTAGTCTTCCTTGGTCCTGGTTAGGTTAGGTTAGATCAAGTCAGGGTAAACAAAATTATCTCCTCACAATATTATGGTCAACAATCAATAGAACAAGTAAAAATATGCATGAAAATGTATAAGAAATGTGGGAACATTCCAGGTGGACCTCTTATGCAGAATTACCGTTATTTCTTCACAATATCATGATAAAAAAATCCGAATTATCACGGAATACTAAAGCAAAAAATAAACTTAAGAATATGGAATAAACAGTAAAAGATTATAAGAGACTAATAACAGCAATAGCACACATGAATTACGACCTTGAAGCAAAGCCTATAGGTGGCAATAAAATGCTATCCCTCACACTATACCCTCACCTACACACGTACACACACTCTTATTACCTCCAAAACCTCCAAAACGCACACAAACACACGAAAAAATGAGGTTAAAATAAGGCTATGGAAGGGAGATGCAACTTGGGAACTGGCAGCAGCTTCCTTGTTTACGTGAATCAGTGTTGCCAGATCCCATTGACGAAATTATCCTTACTATATCCTTAGAATTTCGCTTTTTAACCTCAATAATTAATTCCCTGTTTACTCTTGAACATTGACGGTCTTTTCGGTATTTATTATTTCATCTGGCAGACACTTCCCTGTTTACTTATTCAATCATTTTTATATAATTACCCCGTGTGGACTTCAAAATAATCTAAAACAGATAAATTTCCCTGCATCTGGCAAAACTGATGTGAATGAAGGTGACGTCGGCTTGTGTAACCTTATTCTACGGGATCACGAAAAGGTATGAGTTTGTGTGTGTGTGTGTGGGATTTTGTAAGTTCGTTTTATTTCTAAAAGTATTGTTGGAATGGTTGTGATTGTTGTTTGTTTATGATGATACTGATAATTTTGTTGTTGTTGGAGAAAATAATCCTTAACTACTACTAAAATTATATCTGGCAGGGGACACACACACATAGGCCTAACTTAATCACTATATTAAAAAAAGTATAAAGAGCAGCAACATGAAAGGTGCCAAGTCTAACAGAATAAAGAAAAGAAACAAAAGTTACCTAAACTGAAAAAAAATACGAAATAGAGGAGATATGATTATGTATGGTTTGCAAATGTGTCACAGAAAAAGAAAAGATAGATATGGAAAACTTGTGTCAACAAGGAATATCTACAATGAGAGGTCACAGTAAGAAATTAATTAAAAGAAGAGGAGATAAAGATGTACAGTACAGATATGTTGTTTTCAAAATAGAATAATAAGACGAATGGATCAAATTACCAGAATAAGTGGTACGTGTGTATCAAAAACATACATAACTTTAATTAAAGAAAGATATGATAATTTAAATGAAAAAATACGGAACATTACGAGCTTGACTGAATCCTGTAAAGATACAAAAAATAGGTAAGAAAAAAAATAGATAATAACACACAATACTCCTGTGTTGTTTACTAATGGATTATGACCTACCTGAGACTCCACGTAGTACATGTGTTGTGTCTGAAATACATATGTTTACACAACTACTACCTTATATCATTATAGGGAAACTAGAACAAGGGGGACAGGCTTGGGGGTTGGGTTTAGGGGGGTACGGGAGTAGGGGAACAGGCTGGGGTGGGTTTTGAGGGGTGAGGGAATAAGGGGACAGGCTTGGGGAGGGGTTAGGGGGTGAGGGAATAGGACAGGCTTGGGATGGTTTAGGGGGGTGCCGGAGTAGGGGACAGGCTTGGGGGGTTAAGGGGGGTGCGGGAATAGGGGGATAGGCTTGAAGGGGTTTAGGGGGTGCGGGGGGGTTTGGGGGGTGCGAGAATAGGGGGAAAGGCTTCTAACATCTTCACTACCCTTCCAACATCATTACTACCCTTCTAACATATTTACTACCCATCCAACATCTTCACTACCCATCCAACATCTTCACTACTACCTTTCCAACATCTTCACTACCCTTCCAACATCTTCACTACCCTTCCAACATCTTCACTACTACCCATCCAACATCTTCACTACCCTTCTAACATATCTTCACTACTACCCTTCCAACATCTTCATTACTACACTTCCAACATCTTCACTACCCTTCCAACATCTTCACTACCCTTCCAACATCTTCACTACCCTTCCAACATCTTTACTACCCTTCCAACATCTTTACTACCCTTCCAACATCTTCACTACCCTTCCAACATCTTCACTACCCTTCCAACATCTTCACTACTACCCTTCCAACATCTTCACTACCCTTCCAACATCTCCACTACCCTCCCAACATCTTCACTACCCTCCCAACATCTTCACTACCCTTCCAACATCTTCACTACCCTTCCAACATCTTTACTACCCTTCCAACATCTTCACTACCCTTCCAACATCTTCACTACCCTTCCAACATCTTCACTACTACCCTTCCAACATCTTCACTACCCTTCCAACATCTTCACTACCCTTACAACATTTTTACTACCCTTCCAACATCTTCACTACCCATACAACATCTTACAAACACACAGAACAAACAAACTTAATTAAAGGGGTGCGGAAATAGGGGGCAGGCTTGGAGGGTGGTAGGGAAGATGTGTGTGGAAGGGTGGGAGGTAGGTAAGATGTGGGTGTGTGGGTGGTAGTTAAGATGTGGGTGGTAGGTAGGTAGGTAAGTAAGATGTGGGTGGTAGGTAGGTAGGTAAGTAAGATGTGGGTGGTAGGTAGGTAGGTAAGATGTGGGTGGGTGGGTGGTAGTTAAGATGTGTGTGGGTGGTAGGTAAGATGTGGATGGTAGGTAGGTAGGTAGGTAAGATGTGGGTGGTAGGTATATAAATAAATAGATAAATGAATAATAATATACTTTTTTTTTATATATATTTTTTTTTATATAATTCTTTTTATATAATTTTTTTTTTATATAATTTTTTTTATATAAATTTTTTTTATATAATTTTTTTTTTATATATATATTTTTATATATAAGCGAGCCGCGAGCGAAGCGAGCAGCGCCGCAGGCAAAAGCACCCACGGCGTAGCCGTGGCTGGCGAAGCCAGTGCTTGTACACTATAAAAAAATTAATTGTGTGCCTTAGGATCTGAATGGCATATAATGTTGAGAATTGTGTGGTTAGTTCCTGAAGGTGAGTGAGTGAATGAGTGAGGGTTACGTATTTACCTATAGGGCGTGGCCATGGAGGTTACACACACACACACATATACACTCTCTCTTTCTATTCTCTAGCACACTCTGTCTTTCACACATACTGTACACACTCTCTCTCTCTGACATATTCTGTCTTTCACACGCACACGCACACACACACTCACACACACACACACACACACATTCTCTCTATTCTCAAAACACATTATAACTTTCACACACACACACACACACTTTTTTTTATGTTCCGACACTGGAAATATAAGCTTGAATGAGCTCGTAACCGTGGCCCAGCAGGTCAACAGCTACCCACATACACACACGTCACGACTTTCTCTGTTCACACACACACACACACACACACATTATTTCTCTATTCTCAAACATATTCTGTCTCTCTCTCTCTCTCTCTCTCTCTCTCTCTCTCTCTCACACACACACACACACACACACACACACATTATTTCTCTATTCTCAAACATATTCTCTCTCTCTCACACACACACACACACACACACACATTATTTCTCTATTCTCAAACATATTCTGTCTCTCTCTCTCACACACACACACACACACATACACTCTCTCTCTCTCTCTCTCAAACATCAGGTGCAGGAGTTGGTGTTGCAACTTGGTATGTGTGGTTGGACCTTCTATAAAGTCTGTCATCATTTCAGCCCTTCTCTCTCTTTCTCTCTCTCTCTCTCTCTCTCTCACATCATATTCACTATTATCTGTTCACACACACACACACTCTCTCTCTGCATAATAATTTCCCAGAACTGAAATTTAAAGAGAGAAATATTAACACCAACAAAAAAACAAGATTTACATCCCAAAGAGAAATCAACAAGAAGAAGATAAACAAACTAGGCTCGTCATCCCTGCCTTGGAGCGGCTGGCTGGCTGGCTGGCTGTTGGGTGGATCATGAATGGTGGGTTGCCAGTTTATCACCTTTTCTACGGGTTCACATCATACATTTCTTACAACATTTATGTGTGCAGTTTCTGAGTGACCGAAAATATATATATAGTAATGCAATGTCTTCGTGCATCTAAATTATCAATATAAATCTTACGTACTTAATAATAATAATAATAATATTAAAAATAATAATAATAATAATAATAATAATAATAAATAAATAAATTCTCATAAACACTGCCTGGGAAAATGTTCACAGTATCATAGTTACCATACAGTAGTTGGCTATAGAAGTGAGGCAGAATTGGCATCACTGTTGGAAGGGATGGCCAAACGACAAGAGAGAAAGTTGTTGTACTCGTTGGTTGCATGATGGTTGGCACAGTGGCACTTGTACTTGTTCACCTTGACCCACAACTCTCCATTTCCACCAACACCACCAACAGACCAGCAAAAACAAAACACAACTACTGCTGCATTTCACCTCCCTGGATGACAAGTTGTACAGTGGGTGTCATGAGTAAGGGGACAGGGTGCGGGAATAGGGGACATGCAGGCTTTCTACCCACCCCAAGTATGTCCCCCTATTCCCGCACCCCCCTTAACTTGGTAATTCCCTTTTGTCACATTGGAGTGCCTTGATTCCTCCAAAGTATCCCAGGAAACAGAACCTGAAAACAAAAATAATGGTGTTCTGTTACATGGAATAGTTTAATTGGAGGAACCAGTTGCTCCAGATGAACAAAAATAATGGCCTACTAGTATTCTGTTGCTTGGAATAGTTTGGAGGAATCAGTAGAAGCCTTCCAATTCACCAACAAGAAAATCTCCCCCCGACATAATAATATAATAGTTGAAGGTCAGGTGACTCAGCCTTGCTTGTTTATAACTTTATACTCTCACTCTCACTCACAGTCTCAGTCACCCTATAACAGTCGTGGTGGGTGGGTGTGTGCGTTTATCTTTCCTCATACACTATCAGAGAGGGAGAGAGTGAGAGAGAGAGAATATAATCATAATAATCTCGGTTCTATAGATTGCAAATTTTATAATGCTCAAAAGAAATATATATTACACAACACGAGTGATCATTAGTGCATTCTTAATTAATTAAACTACATACATAAAACTATACATAATTAATAGTAGGCCTAATTGGTGTTGTTATTATTAACTTATAAGTGTTAAATTATATGATATAAATATTCTCGTTAATTAAGTCCAATTGTATTATTATTTTCACTGATACATAATAATACATGAATTTTCTACATCTGTCATTCTGTTACTTATACTTTTTTTCCATCTGTCATTCTGTCATCTATATTTTTTATCGAATGGGTCTTTGTTTTCTCTGTCATTTTATTTATTCATCTATCTATCTATCTTTCTATCTATTCTGGGTCATTCATCTATCTATCTATCTATCTTTCTTATCTGTTCCTGTCTTTCGTCCATCCATCTATCTATCCATTCCTATCATTCATCTGTCTATCCATCCTTCTATCTATCTATCTATCTATCTATCTATCTAATCAATTCGTGCATTTTATTCATCCATCTATCTATCTATCCATCCATATATCTATCTATCTATCTGTCTATTTATCCATCCACCTATCTATCTATCTATTCATTCCTGTCATCCACTTACCTATCTACCTACCTATCTATCCACCCATACATCTAATAATAATAATAATAATAATAATAATAATAATAATAGAAACCTTACCTTTCAGAATAAAATAATCAACAGCAGCTGGATTTAATTAACAATGAGGAAAGGTAAGTTATATATGTGTGTGTATGTGTGTGTTTGTGTGTGTGTGTGTGTGTGTGTGTGTGTTTTTTATAAGTTAAGGATTAATTAAATGTGGAATAGGGGGACAGGCTTGGGTGGGTTATGGGGGGTGCGGGAATAGGGGGGACAGGCTTGGGTGGGTTATGGGGGGTGCGGGAATAGGGGGGACAGGCTTGGAGATTAAGTTAGGGGTGTGTGGGAATAGGAGGCAGGCTTTCTATTCTACTCACCCTCCAAGCCTGTCCCCCTGTTCCCGCACCCCCTTAATTAAGAACCCCACACTCTCTAACACACAAATACACACACACACAAGAGAGAGAGAGAGAGAGAGAGAGAGAGAGAGAGTGAATGTGTGTTTACTGCTTTTCCAACTGAGAGAGAGAGAGAGAGAGAGAGAGAACCCAAACCACTGTGGACGACTCGACCCATTAAATGACCCCATGACTAAAGTTCATATGTATATAATAATTTATAGCCTGGGAACTGGACCCATTATAATTGTTGTTGTTGTTGTGTGTCTGGCAGCAAGGGGTACAACAACAACAACAACAACAACAACAACAACAACAACAACAACAACACTACATACAATAACATGATCTATAGACTACTACAGCCTTCTCCCTAATCTTTAATTGTTGTTAAAAAGTGAAATGGGGTATTGTTGATGAGGATTGATAATAATATAAAGTATAAAGTATCATCTGGAGCAACTGAATCCTCCAAACTATTCCAAGCAACAGAACACCATTATTTTTTCCTCTCTGGTCCTGTTTCCTAGCATACTTTGGAGGAATCAAGATACTCCAATGTAACAAAAAGGAATTACCACTTTAATTAAGAGGTAAATTGGAGGTAAATGAGTCCTTCAAATATTCCCACGAAACACACACACACACACACACACACACACACACACACACACACAAATAATTACGTCATTATCTTTTTTGTGTTTCAGGGTTGTGTTGTCAGAGCGGTGTGGTGGTGGTGTTGGTGTTGGCAGTGATGGTGGCAGTAGTGGTGGCAGACAGATATAAACAACAACAACAACAACAACAACAAGGAAAGGTGTGTGCATAATATCAGATTAATTTTTTTATCTACTTGTTTATTTTTTTTTTATTTTTTTTTTTATTTATCTTTCTATTTATCTGTTTATTTATTTATATATTTAATTATTCATATATTTACCTACTTATAATTAATTTGCTTACCTACCTATTTACCTATCTACTTGCTTACCTATCAATCTACCTACCAACTTACCTACCGATCAACCTATCTACCTACTGACCTACCTACCTACCTATCTACCCATCAGTCTATCTACCTATCAACTAATCTGTTTACCTACCTACCTATCTACTTATCTACCTACCAACCAACCTACCTACCAATCTCCCATTTTACCCCTCACACACATACACACACACAAACAAACACACACACACACACACGCACACACGCACACACACACACACACACACCAATCCCCCTTCTTTCTCTCTCTCTCCAACCAATCCCTTTCTCTCTCTCTCTCTCTCTCTCTCTTTTACACACAAACACATCACCCCCCCCCCACCCCACCCCTCCCCCCACACTATAAACAATAAATACAATAACTACATCACCCCCGACAGTGTACCCCGACGGAGACTGATCCCGACGGTGACTGTATCATCGGGGTATCGGGACAAGACTACCCTTCCCTGGCAGCTGTACCCTCACATCTCTCCTTTACGTGCCCGCCTTCACTCCCTGGGATATTCGCTGATGTCGAAACGGCTTGTCAGGTGGGTGGTGTGTGTGTGTGTGTGTGTGTGTGTGTCCTTTAATGAAAAAAAAAAAGATGAAAAAAAAACACATTAATAACAAAAAAAAAAAAATCTCACGAGTTTACGACTCTACAATGAACTAACAAATAATTAAATTAACCCTATTCATATATTATTTATTCTATACTTTCCTTATCCATACAGGTGTACCACATGTGCTTGGCTGACGGTACAATGCATTCGTTCTTGTGTCCCAACGGTACAATGTTTCACCAGGAGTACTTCGTGTGTGACTTGTGGTTCAACGTGGACTGTGAGAGAGCCCCTGACTTCTACTCCTTAAATCAGTACATCTATAGGGACCCCGAGCCTAAAGATAATAAATATGATAAATAGGGAGGGAAGGGAGATTTAAATGCATAGGGACACTGAGCTTAAAGATAATAAATATGATAAATAGGGAGGGAAGGGAGATTTAAATGCATAGGGACACTGAGCCTAAAGATAATAAATATGATAAATAGGGAGGGAAGGGAGATTTAAATGCATAGGGACACTGAGCTTAAAGATAAATGTGATAAATAGAGGGGGGGGGAGATTTAAATGCATAGGGACACTGAGCTTAAAGATAAATGTGATAAATAGAGGGGGGGGAGATTTAAATGCATAGGGACACTGAGCTTAAAGATAATAGACATGATAAATAGAGAGGGAAGGGAGATTTAAATGCATAGGGACACTGAGCCTAAAGATAAATGTGATAAATAGAGGGGGGGGGGAGATTTAAATGCATAGAGACCCCAAGTTTATTAAGGAGAGATACGACAAATGGCGGGAAAATTAGATATATAGTTTTGTCCAAGGTAAAAGGAAATGTAAGGTAGTTTCACATCAAAGGAGGGTGAAGCGAAAATGTGTCTGCTCTGCGCATGACGTCACAGATTATCACAGACTGTAGGTTCAGGGTTGATGTGAAGCTTCAGTCAACACCACCAAGATATCTCGACTCAAGTACCTCTCTTTCTTTTTGCCAAGCCTAAAGACAGATACGATGATTATATAGCTTAGTAGTATCTGTATAAGTAATCACAATCTTATAAGATGTTTAAGCTTGCAAATTGTGCCACATATATAACTCATAACATAATTAAATTCATCGCCTATTCTATCTAATCGGGAAAATGATCAACTTTCCAATTCGGGGAAACCTCATCTTCTCTTCTCTCCCGTCCTCGTTTTCAGTTGTTGTCTACTATCTGTTTATTAACTTTTCTACGGTAGGCTACTACGAGCTTAAACATGTTCACTTTTGTTTTTGTTTTTCTTTAGGAGTCTGTGTGTATATGCTTACTACCTAGATCCTATTATGTGCTTCCTACCTGACAAACATATACTCATATATTATTCTCTATTTTAGCCTTTTAATTCTTCTAATATAATTATGTTATTTTGTAATATTTATTGTCTCCGTGTGTGTGACATTCAACGGTGGATAGGTTACCATATACAGTACGTTATATAAATATACACTTATATACACATTAGCTTACAGTATGTACAGCCACAATCAAATATCCACCCACACTTTCCTTCCATTGTGCCAATAAATCAGTATTATATCAAAATATAATCATACAACAACACCTTAATTACGCCAACTCAACCAACCCCCTCAATTATTATTATTATGAGGTGCTGCAAAATCATACACGTGTTGATTTTTATTACCAAGATATTTATTACGAAGGATGGAAAGTGTCGGTGGATATTATTATTATTATTATTATTATTATTATTATTATTATGAGGTGCTGTAAAATCATACACGTGTTGATTTTTATTACCAAGATATTTATTACGACGGATGGAAAGTGTCGGTGGATATTATTATTATTATTATTATTATTATTATTATTATTATTATTATTATGAGTGCTGCAAAATCATACACGTGTTGTTTTTTATTACCAATATATTTACTACGACGGATGGAAAGTGTGGATAATTCTGCTTATTAGTCAAATAAAACGACTAGAACATTTTGGTGTTAGGAAATTAATGTACTCAATTTCTAGTTAATTGTTACGACCCCTTAATTAATGTCACAGTGGTGTATACGAATTCCTGAGACCGACTGTACAATTGAGCAAGTAGACAGTGCAAGAAAAATACAACAAACTGTACGTATCTGGCAACACTTCCACCTCTACTCCACTTGACGTTGGCTATGAGGTCCCAATCATTCATTCCTAAAGATACAAATAAAGGCTTAATGATTTACAAAGAACTGCCAGATGTTGTCATATACAGCCAGACTTATCTTGCACTATCTACTTCCTAAATTACACAATTGGGGACATATGAAACCGTCACTCCTGAAACTGAGATGGTTCATCCATTGAATACATGTAGGATGAGACATTGTGTGTGTGTGTGTGTGTGTAGAAGCGACGCATCCCATTCCTTATGTGTGTGTGTGTCATCCTATCTCTGCTTAATTAATAGGAGGCACTGTGTGTCTGTTTCATGTGTCAACATAAACATTGTACAGTCATGGTCAATAGTCCTGCAACACCTTCCAATGAAATGGCATCGAAATGTGGTCCGAAACTATAGCAGTTGATCTCTGCAATTTTGGTTCATATGATTCAATTAAATGGCTCGTTTTTATTGACCAGGTTGCAGGACTTTAGACCATGACTGTACTATATAGTATTTCTGTTTACTAAATACCTGTATGTACTGTACAGTGATGGGTGATAGTGGTGGACCAGCCTGGGTACAAGGAGTGTTGTACACCAACTCTACACAGTTCCAACAAGTTAATTTTCCAATCCATTCACAGCGTTGAGAGGTTTAGAAGACTTACTTTTTCTAACTCTGCTGTTCCATTGTTCTCCAACACTCCTTGTACACTCGTGATACCTAATCCCTGACCAGAGACGAACGGAAGGCACCACACACACACCCTACATTTGAACTCAGCCTCTATAGGTGTATACTGGGTGGGGAAATGAACCACACACACACCACACCACACCCTACATTTGAACTCAGCCTCTATAGGTGTATACTGGGTGGGGAAATGAACCACACACACACCACACCACACACACACACCACACCCTACATTTGAACTCAGCCTCTATAGGTGTACTGGGTGGGGAAATGAACCACACCACACACACACACACACACCACACCCTACATTCCAACTCAGCCTCTATAGGTGTACTGGGTGGGGAAATGAACCACACCACACCATGACATTGTAATGGTTGTTTTAAGTCTTCATTACATTAAATAAAAGTTTTGTATTGTTTTAAGGTTATTTATAATTGTAGATAGTAGTCGTCCTCGAAGGCGTTCTCGGTAGTTATCTCGGGAACGGTATTTATAGGTAGTTATGTTATTTACGTTATATTATGTTATATTATGTTATATTATGGATTCCTCTGAGCTACGGAGAAGTTAATTAACACGTGGTTAAATAAACACAGTATAACCTTTACTGGTTTATTTAATTACACTTTATGGATTATTGTACTTGTACACACAAAAGTTAAATCTGATAAGTTAGACGAGGTTTGGTCGTCACGTCTTAACGAATCGGTGTGTGGGCTTGAACTGGCATCCGCGTTCCTTTGTTAGTGTGGCTTGGGTATTCTTGCTGGTTCAGCAGTCTGGTTATTGGGTGTGGTATCTCGCCTGCATGGTGCTGTCACCCAGCGGTATAGTGTACAATTACATGGAATAAAGAAAGGATGATTAATTACAGTTACATATACCATTTTATATGGTTTCCAGGTTAGCTATATAACTAGACTAGACTTATTTGCCATTAACTACAAGTGAAGGTAATATCTTCACTACCATCGTTACTACCCGTTACAAATAGTTTGACTGTGAGTATTCTGTTTCTAAGTATGTTATTTATACACTTTTGTACTATTAGCCTTATTCAAGAACACTGGTGGTGCATACGATGGTGTGGTACCGGTATGATGACTCCATAGTCTTACGGTGTGACATATCTTCACTATGTCACATCGTATTTAGGCTTTACCGTCACATTTTCACTAGTAGGTGAAGATGTGAATATTATATGTTGGTAGAAGAAAGACATCTTTACTATCTTAGTATATATAAAATAAAACTTTTCTGAAATTATAAAACTTTTCAAAAATAAAAAAAAAACGAAGTGAAGGTCGATTCCAGGGTGATTCCGTGACAATGTATTTTATGTTACAAATGTTGGTTAGATAAGAGTTAACATCTTCACTATTAACTAGAAGATAGGTATTATCATCTTCACTACCCAGTGTTACATCATGATAAGTGTTAACATCTTCACTATTAAGTGGAAGAGACATTGCCCTTTATATTTATCAGAGATAAGTATTAACATCTTCACTACCTGGTGTGGTGTGTGAGCGAAGCGAGCCGCGAGCGCAACGAGTAGCGCCACAGGCAAAGGCACCCACGGCGCAGCCGTGGTGGGCGAAGCCCAGTGCTTGTTAGGTAGAAGATGTCTAATTGTATTTTATTCTAGAATATAGAGAAAGCTTGAAAGAAAGCTTTGGAGGTAAGAGATTATAAAGAATTAAATAAAGCTATCAAAGCTTAAAAAGTTATTCATTCCTCCCCGTCCCCTGCTTCAAAGATACCACAGGTTGCTGATTACGAAGATATGTCACACCGTAACAAGAGGCATAGACAAACAATAGAGCCATCATAAAGGTATCACACCATTGTATACACCACGGAAGGTCTTGAATACAGTCCTAGGGCCGGATACTCAAAACGGGTTGTAACTTCCGACGTCGGATCTCATTTGGGACGTCTGATCTCACTTACGACGTCTGATCTTACGAACAATTTAGGATGTTGTATTTCGTGTCGTAAGACAAGATACTCAAAACAAATTTCCGACGTCCTAATCGGTTCGTAACTACTTAAGACTGTCTTTTCCTCTAGGACATCGGAAAATCTTCAGCCAATCAGGTGGCGTCTTTCATGTGGATCCAGCCAATGAAAAGCAAGGAATGCCACAGTGCCAATATGGACCCCATCAGCTGTGTTGTGTAAACATAAAGTGATGCTGGGACGTGAGAAGCGTGTGATGCAGTGACAACAGTATTATCTCTCTCTTATCGCCTACAGAGAGACTGTCAACAGCAGTAGTAACGTCGCACTAACCAAGGAAAGGAGTGAAATGAGAGTGACAGGTAAGTTTTTAGTAACATCATTGACTATTGACGTTCATAATAACCATTAAATATTAGTTTTTCTATGATATTTATATACTATATTGCCATTGTGCAGTAGATTGTTTCTTCCATTGTTACTAGTAGGCATATATAACGGGTTGCCACAATTAAGTCCCAGCTGTAGTCTGCTGTGGTTCTGAGGTTTGGTTAGAGCAGGTTAATTACCAAAATTTGACTTGGGGAAAAAACATATTAGAGAACTGCATTAGCTTAAATATTTGTTGTTGTTCTTGCATTATACATTTAAGAGTGCATCAAAATATTTGTTAACTCATCCTAAATACATTAGGTTAGGTTAGGTATGTAATTAAAGAAATGTTGGGGTACAATATGTATGCTATTCTAAGTGATCATTAAATACTGTATGATGTAGGATAGTTTTAGGAATTCCATCAACTAATGTAATGTATTGAGAAAGATTGGCAGAATTATACTTCACAATACAGAAAGAAATTAAGCATTCAAGAAGCCCAATACAGTATACTGTACTGTACTAAAGTTTGATTACTTAAAGCAATGCTGCAATGATACTACTGTTCATCTTAGCTATGACTGTAATTTAATGGCTTTTACAGGTGGTGGAATACCTGACACAAAGGACTGGAAGCCTACAGAGGAGGCACTACTTGCTCTCAACGAGACAGAGGCTATTGAGGGGCACTCTGGCCCTTTCGAAAGCAAGGACGTCATTGCTGGTAAATTTGACTAATTTTTACGGAGTGCACATTGAGACAATGTTCTCTCACAAAAGATAATGGAAGAACTGTGTAGGGGATTGTCATGCCTTTCTCAGTGACTTTGTATTGTTAGGCCTGTACATTTAAGGTCTAAAATAACTTATAGAGTGCAGGGGAATGCAAGGCCCCAATTCTGTACTGTATTTGTGTCTTTTATACATACAGTATTATGGTTATTATGTGTTGTCTGTTACTACAAAAGCTCAGAGTAAACATGTTGCATTAGTACTGGATATACTGTTGTGTAACACTGCACACATTATTGTTACAGATGAGCCTCTGCCATCGACCTCTGCTGGTAGTGATGCCAGACCCATACCGTTGACAAGGACACATGATGAGCATGCACCACTACCCAGTAAGTAGATGCATAATTGGTCATGAAGATGTTGCTGAGCTTAGCTGATGTTCATTATATAATCTTCAGTAGGTTGACGAGATGCAATACATACTGTACTGTATTGAAGATGTTGTTCACTAGTGGTTCTCAAATCTTTTTTCAGCAGATGTTAGGCCAAGTGTGATTATATTTATATATGTTGGGTGACAGTGAAATGTATGTACAGTTTTACCAAAGAAACTGCAATGCAGACAGGAAACTTTGAGGAAGAAGTACTAAGCAAAAAGAAACTTAAAGGAAAAAGGCGGCCCCATGTTTATTGCTCCCACTATGCATCACAGTTCCTTTTTCATTGTAACCATATTACATAAACACAGCACTTCTTATTGTTACAGATTTTGGTGGCAGGAGTAGATGACCCAACACGCCACTTTACAATGTCTGTAGAACATATTGACTTTGAGAGTTCAGGCCTGTTAGAAAATATTCAAAGTCACGAACCATCAGAAAACATTACCATTCCCCAGACAGTGACTTTTGACCATGCCTACTGTAGATCACCACCTCCAGCATCAAGTATGAGGGCAAGTAGATCTGAGAGTCATGACACCAGTAGCCGTGTTCACAGCAGCCGTGCCTGTTCACAGCCCTGTATCAGTGACCAGATGCTGGCAGTACAGGGAGAAATTCTGCAAGTGTTGAGAGGCAGCCTCCCAAGAATTGCCTCTGCACTTGAGGAACTTACAGAGTTAGCCAAACAATGTGATACTGTGCCAAACTAATTAGGTTATTTAACAGTGTGCTGCTTCTGTACAATAAGCAGTTGAATGCAATACAGAATTATATTTTCACAAAGTCTTTATTACTGGTAATATGTTATCGAGTGTTATTGTAGCTGTACAGTGATTATGCTAACAGAACTCTCACTAACTTTAATTTTGTTTTCAAATGTGATTATATTTTAGGTGTGTCATGCTGTGATAGTATTTTAATACTGTGCTGCTTTTGAACAATAAACAATTGAATGTAATCTGTAGAATTATATTTTCACAAACACTTTATTACGGTTAAAATGTAGTTTTGAGTGATATTGGGATAAGTAGGAGATGTAGTAATTAACAACAATGTATTTATTTAAATTTACCAAGTTTATTTCATGTAAAGAAATTATCTACAATATCGAGCCCGAAGACGACTGTTATTCCAGATGAAGGAGTCGTGGGTACTGCCAGGGTATCTCATACTATAATGCTAAATTATTTTCTCACTGGTGCAAACACACTGCACATTCAGGGAGTGATAGCCTTTCCTATTAATATATACTTGTGGATTTATATTTGTAGCCTTGATAGGTATATGAGTACCATCAAGGGCTCCAATCACTCAGGGAAAACCATTCACTGCATGGAATACTCTGCAGGCTCTGCCAATTTCCACAATACCTGAGGGCATCTTTATTTCTACTCTTGCCTTCTCAGCCAACAAATGTACTACAGCAGATTTCACCACTCTACTCACACTTGCTTGAGTCACTCCAGCAGAATCTCCAATCACACTTTGAAAGGTTCCACTAGTTAGCTAATACTCGTAGAGTTACTAACACTTGGGTGTGTGTTGGTATAGCATGAGATCTCCTCTTTTGTCGACGAACATATGGGTCAATTGGCAAGTTCCTGGCACAAGTTTAATTAAGATTTCTTGATGAGGAAATCTATAATAGCGAAGTAAGTGTTCTTCACTAACATGTAGAGGGTCCAATGGATCTCCCACAACAACAAACAACAAGACGTGACGTGGGTGATGGTGTTTTGCCAACACAGCAACGGGGACTCGGGGAAAACCACTGGAGGATTGACAAAAATATATACGTTTTCTATGTGTTTCGGGTCTTAACTCACTTGTGACAGGGTCGCGCGGATTGTAAGTCCGCGTGTCTTAAGACCTCACAAGATGGCTGCCCACAGTGCCGAATTTTTTTTGAGTATAAGGTCTTAATGTTTTGAGTATGTGGACCTAACTCGCCTGGGGAAGTTAGGACGTCCCAAATGAGATAGGACGTCGTAAATTGCTTTGAGAATCCGGGCCCTAGGTGTTATTACAGTCAGGAAGAATAAACAAACGGCATCCCTTAAAAGAGGTTTAGAGGAAAGCATCACTGAAGAGTTTCATAATAGTGTAGGTCTGTCTGTGTGGTGGAGCAATTTTTGTATCAGATTAATGATGTTGGAATCATGAGTGCATAAAAATTGAGTAAATAGGAATAGACTTGTAGTAGGTGTGGGCGTGAGGAAAGATAAACTGGAAAGATGTACTGTATATATTTGCTGAAAGTATTAGGTAGCCAAGGTGAGCACAGCTTGGAACAGTTTGGAGAAAATGTGTGGAAGATTTTTATATGCCGAGATAGGTTCAGCGAGCAAGGCTGTACCATTTATGCCGTGAGATTAATAGGTAGGGAAATAGAAGCGAAGAGCTGAGACAGTCGTTTTTAGATAATGAAAAGAAAGCGTGAAGAGTGTGGATAGCAAGAATGAAAAAAATCTGATGATGAAAAGTCTATCTACCACACTTGTATAAGAATTACTGCTGGTGTAATAGTAATATGATAAAAAGCAAGTTAAAGTCATCCAACTCTGGCCATGGACTGTTGTGTGTAGTGACATATGTTAGGAAGTCATTGTTCCGGCTGACGCTGCTCGTGTCAAAGTTACGTGTCAACCACTGATGGGTTACAGTTGTCGGCTTTGACTTTGGCTGTTTCAACACATTAATACGTACTTTGAATGGCTCTTATTGTCGCCATGTATAAATAAAACTACTTATATTATGTATATTACAAAATTACCATAATTATTTTAATGTACTAGATTATTTAAGGGGGATTTATTCATTCCAAGACAGAATAATCATATAGAGACACTGTGTTTTGGTAACCTAACAGAAATAATCTCAAACCGGGGACAATATTGTTACATCACTGTGTCTCATCATCCAGAAAATATATGACTTAAACAGTAGTTTTCACTATATTTTATTGAGTATGAATATATTTGTTAATGATATAGTATAGTTGTGGATATCTACAAATGAATGTAATGTTGATTTGCCGGGTTTCAGACGGTGCCTCTGTCTTCTCTGTCATGGCGTCCGGTCCTATCGACGACCTAGTCCAATATATTGTCATCTGTACGCCACGGTCCTTCCTTTTCCATGGCTACGTCCTACCCTTCCTGGTGGCGTACTGTGGGTGGGCGTGGGCGTGGCTTGGGGGCTACCTATGGCCTGAGATGGGTATTGTGTTGGTGTGTATAGTTGGGTTCCTTCACGCCCTCACCTGTCTCGCCTGTAAATGGTCCGTCCACATACGCTGTCTACTCACCTGTCGTAAAGTAAGTAGATTATCTTCAACTGTCTGCTCACCTGTCGTAAAATGAGTTTATTATCTTAAACTATATTCATATCTGTAAATATTGAAAGATTTACCGTTATTGGGTACGGTGTTTCTACCTTCATACCTTCCTTTCCAACATATCACACTTATCCTACCGTACTCTTAGTAAACGAAAATAAAAAGCAAAACAATTAAGAAAACTGAAGAAGACTCTAATTGCGACTTTAGTTGCGACCCCAACCACCGAACTGAACGCGGACTAAAATACAGATACAGGGCTGCAGGACACTCATTATAGGATCCTTTTATCGTCCCCTAAATTCAAACTTAGAATACCTGCAGATCCTTGACGATTGTTTATCTAAAATTGACCCCTCAAAAATATATGGTTGGCTGGTGACTTTAACCTTCCGGACTTAAACTGGACAGCACAGGTGACACTGGACAATTCCACCCATGAAGGCAACTTACTATTACAGACTGATAGGAAACTCTTACATGAAAACTTTGTTGACATTAACACCCACTCACTTACCCAAACAGTACTTGAACCAACGTGTACACAAGTCAGTGTAGAAAGACATAATCCTAACATAAGACACTGGATCACATCCAACCTATTAAGATTTATTTTTCACAAACAACATTTCCTTAATTACACGGACACGAGTACTACCTGGTCCCAATGACCATGAGATGGTACTCATTGACACAAACATCAAGCTAACAACACAAAAACAATTACCCAGGACAATTTACGTGTACAACAGAGCTGACATTGGTTGCATTACCCAAGACTTAGTTGACTTTCGTGACTCGTTCCTTGACACAGACCCAATGACCAGTTCTGTGGAAACAAACTGGACCAGACTTGGTGACTTTATATGTGACACAATGGACAAGCACATACACACAAAAACTGTCACACATCAGGGCCAAAGCTAGTAGGGTCCTGGGGTTCTTGCGCAGGAACCTCAGCAGGTGTAACACAGACATAAAAATTATTGCTTGTAACACTTAACACTTTTGTTCGGCCACACTTAGAGTATTGTGACACTGTCTGGGACCCACACACTTACAATAATATAAATAAATTAGAGTCCATACAAAATAAAACTGCAAGATGGGCCAGACGTGATTACAGACACACTACATCAGTCACTTTGCTTAAACAAGACACAAAACTAGACCCATTGGCAACAAGAAGACAGATAACATAATTATGATACACAAAATCACAAACAAGTTAGTTGACATAGACAAACCCTACAAATATACGATCTACTAGAGGCAGCCACAACGTAAAATACCATACATACCAGACAAGCACTGATATATTTAGGCACTCATTCTTTCCCCGCAGCATCCAAGAATCATCTCCCATCTCATATAGTTAATAGCCCCACTCTTGACATGCTTAGAAATAGAATCACCAATCATTACCTCCCCAATCCTAATTCTCAACCCACAGTCCCTGACCTAATCCACTCTCATCCTAACCCCCTTCCTAATCCTACCCTGGATCCCTGAATCCCCTGCACAACCCCCGCAAATTATGCTGCCCACGAGCAGCCCTCTGCAGGACCTTGAACTTGAAAACTTGAAAACTCTGTGATTATTGTGGATGTTATTTTGAAGGGTATTATCTTGTTGGTGAACTGGAAAGTCTAATTCCTACAAACTATCCCAAGCAACAGGTCACCATTATCATTGTTCATCTGGTCCTGTTGCCTGGTATACTTTGGAGGAATCAGTATCTCCCTATTTCACCAACAAAAGAATCTTCCCTTCAGTTTGTGTTAGGAATGCCATAGAAGTTACGGTAAATATTGAAAGAATTACTGTTATTGTGTACAGTTTTTCTACCTTCAATACCCACTTATTTAGACCATTCAAAGGCTATTTTCTTCCATGGCATTTCCTCCGTAAATGCCCCATTTTCAAGATATATTCAAATGGGGCATTTTGAAATTAGCCTGACCTAACCTAACCTAGACCACAGCAGACTACCGGGACCTAACCTGGGTAAACTACCAGGAAATAACCGTGGTAAAGTACAAGAAATGACTGGGGCAAAATACTGAGCTCTAACCAGATCTGGCAACACTACTGCACTACAAAACTGCAATTCTTTCAATAAATACCGAAGTTACATGGCTAAAAAGAATTCAAAGCCTCATCAGAAACACATTACAGTACCAATATAGAAAAAGAATCACTATTGTACTGTATTTTACATTGACAGATATAATTGTAAATAGTACCGGTAAGTTTTATGGTGTATAACTATAGTATTGGTGTGTTACAGGTGCGTGACCCAAGGCAGGCCACACTAGCAAAGGTCGTACCAACACCAAACAATGGCAGCGCTGAGATTGTACCCATCATACACACTGTGAGTATTATAACACACCTACAGTACCTAATGAAGACACTACACTATATTGATATTATAATGGTGGGGAGCTTTTTTATAATTATAAATAGTACTGGTAATTCAATTCATGGGACTGTTCCATTGTTTGTCACTAGAATATTATGTATAGAATCTATAGACATCAAAATACACATTATTATTAATTAAGTACCACCACTTCACTACCAACCTAACTTAAACTACACTTTCTAAGACCACTTCACTACCAACCTAACTTATACCACACATTCTAAGACCACTTCACTACCAACCTAACTTATATACCAACCAACACACTAATGTCAACTCTGATAACCACTCCCTCAATTCCCACCCCCAAACAGTCGGAAGCAGATGGAGGCACCAACACCCACTTCACCTTCCAGAAGACTAAGTACATATATGACAGTGAAGAGAGACATCAGTTCACTGCCCTCTCCTACCCCATCAACCTGCCCATCTCCTACTTCACTGAATGGCGTGGATACCAGGATGAGGAACAGCTGGCCAGGGCACTCCAGAAGTATGGCCCTAATGAGTAAGTATAAATGGCCAGTCAATTTTTGTTACCTGCTGTGAATGAATAGAGAAATGTTAGAGTTAATACACTGAGGTGGTTTGTACATGTAGAGAGAATGCAAGGTGAGGAGTTTGTAAAGGTGCATGGAAGTGAAGTTGTGGGACGTGGTGAGAGAGGCAGACCTCCAGTTAACAGGCAGAACAGAGTGAAAGAGTATGTGAAGGAGAGAAACATGAGGGGCAGGGGAGGGCTTGACCGAGTAAGGAGGGAGTGTTGGAACAGGGAAGAGTGGAGACACTTCTGCCGTGGCCACCCCCTTGGGGGGAGTTCCCGGAGGGAACGAGGCATCAGAGCTATAGATAGATAGATAGAGTTAATGGGTACAGGTGTTTAATTACTATGTTACTGTTGTTATGATATTATTATTATTATATACCGGTATTATTATTATTCCTGATTAACCCTTAACTCGCGGGTGTAGCAATATTTCGGCACTGGCAACGAGTCTGGAGCATCACGGGTGTAGCATTAATTTGGCAGCACCATTTTTTAAATTGTGCGGTCCCTAGCAAGCTAGATTTGAGGTGGTAACACGGTGGCTGGCATTCAGGGACTTGGCTACAGCCATCTCACCAACAACCAGTCAGTGTGGCTGGAACTGTGAGGGTAAAAAGACATATATTCAAAACTCCTCTTCTCCTGTATTTACCATATAAATAAGACACTTCTATTTCTTCAGAACTTTATATACTAACAGCAATGATGGCAGAATCTGCAACATAAAGAAAAATCCTATTTACACATTGTAAATGTTAGAATATAAACAAAACAAAATAAATGTATAGTACAGTACTCCCTTGTTATCGACGGGGGTTAGGTTCTTAAGATGGCCGTCGATAAGAAAATCCGTCGATACCACATTAGAGTATAAAAACTTTTTGCTTTACACATAAACATAACATATTACAGTACTATACAATATACCACGGTAGATAATGCCCGCTGCTAAGTGGTTAAGGGGAATACTCTTATGGATAATTGGAGAGGTTGTGATTCCTCCAGACTATGATAGGACACCGAATCCCTCGGCACAAGACTATGGGACGTATTTCATGGCATCATTTCGAGGGCTAAGTTGGCTCTGGTTTTCCCACATCAGATAACTTTTCTTAACTTTATCTTCCATTTCCACAGGGTAAAAATGGAGGTGCCTGAGTTTATGGAGCTCTTTCGTGAAAGGGCAACTGCACCCTTCTTCGTCTTTCAGGTATGGTGCTCCTCTTTTACAACCAAACTCATATTTGTTTTAGCCTACTATAAGCTGGTGTATTAATATTATCCCATTATCCATTCTCCCCTTCACCACCAATAATTTTATTATAATAACAACTCATCAGGTGGTATGTGTGGGACTGTGGTGCCTTGAGGATTACATGTACTACTCTGTGTTTACCCTGTTGATGTTGGTGGTGTTTGAAGCCACTCTGGTGCAACAACAACTACGCAACATGGCTGAAATCCGCAAGATGACTGCAAAACCATACACTATACAGGTCAGTTGGGCCTCTGTTTATTGTATCTTGCACAGTTTTTTATCTAAAACAAAATTATTTATCAATCGTTTTATACACAGTGTCTCGTGAGTTGTAGCATAGCCGAAGGGAAATAAAAGATTATGCTTAGGGTTGCCATCAAGTGATCCTCTTTATGTTTTTATTTATATGTTCTTGTTCTGAATTAAGTTCTTCTATCAATAAACGTCCTTTAAGTGATTGTTTTAGGAAAGTTTGGTGCATTAAAGTTGAGTAGGTTTAACATGCAAGTAAAGCTAATGTAGCAATAAATACAGGTATGGCAATCATAGTGTACGTACAACCTGTATGTGAGGTGCCTCAGCCCTCAGTTCCCACCAAAGGCTGGCACAGCATACCCACCACCGCTCCCTTCTCTCTAATGGCCTGACACATCTGTTGTAGTTACTCCTAAATGATGTTTTTTTAAATATAAATTTATAATGTACGATATTTTGCTTAAATTTGCATAATCATTCATCTCCCTTCGGCTCTGCTACAACTTGCAAGACATCCTGTATATTCTACACTTTGTCCTTTGATGAAGACCCCAAATGTTTTTCCTATCTTTTTTATCTATTACCTTACTGAGTAATTGACATAATGCTCCAATATATGACCTGTTTCCAATTGAAGGTATCCCAATCATCCCATCTAAAACACATAAGAGAAGTGCTATATTTATTTGCTCATATTATACCATTATTATAAATTTATGTTTTGAAGTAATTAATGTGTTGTGAATACAGGTGTACCGGAGTCGTCGGTGGCGTGGTGTTCCAACAGATCAGCTGCTGCCGGGGGATTTAGTCAGTGTACCTCGTAGTGCCTCCCCTGACACACTCCTCCCCTGTGACCTCATATTGCTCCGGGGGTCCTGTGTTATTGATGAAAGCATGCTGACAGGTATATATAACTTAGCCTTCTGTCGCCTGATATATTCATGTACAATAATTAATCCCTTCATTTTTTTTCTGTTCACTCCATTAACCAAGGACAAACCCATTAAGGGTGGGCAAATTGTTTTTGTTTTGTTTTCCTTCTCCCAAATTGCAATACCCCTTCAAGAAGTTAGCCAAATTATTCTTTATCTTTTACTAAACTTCCCCTTCACATTTTCCAGGAGAGTCTGTGCCCCAGATGAAGGAGAGTGTGGAGAGTCTGGAAGGAGACACACCACTGGACCTGACACAACACTCCAAGCTGCGGGTATTATTTGCCGGCACCAGGGTACTGCAACACACACCACCACCACGTGCACCATCGGGACTTAGAGGTAAGGAAGGAGGCTGGAAGAGATGGCTAGAACCAGAATTATTATGGGAGAGAAAAAATGAGGGAAGTGAAAGTCAGTGAAGAGGGCAATATGGAAACAACCAGAATAATGGGAGAGGAGAAATGAAAGGAGTGAAAATTAGTGAAGGGGGAAACAGGAGAGGATAGGGGTAGTTAGGAAAGGAGAGAATATAAGAGAATAAGGAGTAGGAGAGGAGAGAGAAAAAGAATATATCTGAGAACCTGAAATACAACTATCACTGGTACCATTGTTAAACCCATCACAACCCTTCCTAACCTCCACCACTTGTACCACCACCACCACCTTCCATATTTGTATAATCCTTTCTCTCTTTTTCCCATTTTCTAACCTGTGCCTCACTCCCTTTATCTTTTACAACCATCAAATTAACCTTGCCTATCTTTCCCATTTTCTAACCTGTGCCTCACTCCCCTTATATTTTACAACCATCAAAATATCTTGCCCATCTTTCCCATTTTCTAACCTGTGCCTCTCTTCCCTTTTATTCCAACCAACCACGAAAATAAACCTTTATATACCACTTTCCCATTTCATAACCTGCACTTCCTCCCCACACCAACACCATCACAGGTCCTGACACGGGTTGCCTTTGCTACGTGGCGCGCACCGGCTTCAGTACGTGCCAGGGCCGCCTCCTACGCACCATCCTCTATGCGGTCAGCAGGGTCACCGCCAACACCCTTGAGACCTTCGCCTTCATTCTCTTCCTCCTTGTGTTTGCCATCGCCGCTGCCTCCTATGTTTGGATAAAGGGTGAGTGACATGTTATCCAGGTTGGGAGTGTGTCTTGTGTGGGAATGTTTTAGTGTGTGTCCGTGGAATATGTTATGTGATGTTGGGATATTGCAATTTCAAAGTTTGTTATTCGTCAGTGATGTGTGTGGATTTGTTGTGATTTTAGAGCTGCTATTTGTGTGGTGGAATGGAATGTATTGTGTTGTAGTGTGGGAATATTGCAATTTGAGAGCTTCATGTATGGTATCTGATGCATATTTGCTTTACTTGGTGTTGTGTTATTTTGTGAAAAAATTTATTTTAGTATTTTTGTTGTGTAACTTGCATTATATTTCTCATATAGTAACCACTGGCATAAATTACATGTTTTAATATTTATCTCTTGACAAAACTTTATCCATAACCCAACCTAAATCAATCTAACCCAATCAGGCACAGAAGACCCCAACAGGAACCGTTACAAGCTGTTCCTGGAGTGCACACTGATCCTGACATCGGTGGTGCCCCCAGAGCTGCCCATTGAGCTTTCCCTGGCCGTCAACACCAGCCTCCTTGCCCTCTCCCGTCTGCTGATATACTGCACTGAGCCCTTCAGGATACCCTTGGCTGGCAAAGTGGACGTGTGTTGCTTTGACAAGACAGGTACCCTTACCAGTGATGATCTCGTCGTCGAGGGTATTACAGGACTCAGGTGGGTGTTAAGTCAGGAGTGGTTTCAGATGTAGTATGGTGTGGTGTAGTGTAGTGTAGTAAAGTCAGGTGTGGTGTGATAGTCATGTGTGGTGTGGTGTGATGTGTGAGGAGCAGGAACTAAACTCAATCCATTTGTCAACCATGAGGCTGAATTAGATGGGATGGATGTGGATTGAATGGGTAGAAGACAAAAGAAGAGTGGAATTACACAGTCACATAGATACACTTGCCAATGAAATGAGGTGTTTTGGCCTTAATACTACTACACACAAAATACATTCTTAGAATGAGAAAAAGGAAACCAAAGAAGAAACCTAAACTAATATTTTTTTTTCTTTTTCATGTTGCAGTAATTCGAGTGAAGTGGTTCCTGTCACAGAGGCTCCCCTAGAAACTTTACAGGTAGGACGAGATGGCATTAATTATCTTCTATGTTTATTTCTTTGGGTTATGTGGTTTCCAATTATCATGATAAAAATGTACCCAGCTGTGACATTGACAGTGGTAACAGTAACTAATGATAATAGGAATGGTTATTATATCTGATAATGAATACAGTACTGTATTTGTAATAGTAAATAATGATGCAAACATTAACATTGCAGGTGCTAGCATCATGCCACTCACTAGTCTTGTTAGAGGATGGGTTGGTTGGAGATCCACAAGAAAAGGCAACACTTGCTGCAATTGACTGGACTCTTACAAGAGGTTAGTATGGATAGATCATTCAAGGATATTGATACAGTACAGTATTAGTGTGTCAGAGTACAGATAGGCTGTAATACTTTTTAATTAGCCTCATCACATTCAGTCCCTCATTAAAGGTTCCCATTACATATATTATGATATTTTTTTGTAATGTTTTCCCAGGGATTTGAAATACTTTCCATATAGACCCGAGTCATCTAATGATATTGTGTACATGTTTTCTCAAGCACACGTAAATTAAAAAGTAACTACATTTGACAATTATTTCTACTGTATATTATTAAGTGATTATTGTTACTATAACAAACTGTTGTGTATTTACAGGAGAAGCCGTGATCCCCAAGCGTGGGAAGTTACCTGGCTTGAAGATCTTCCATAGGTTTCATTTCTCATCAATTCTGAAGCGTATGGCGGTGGTTTGTGGGTACACTATGCCAGGTGCTGCTGATACTGTATACCTGGCCACTGTCAAGGGTGCTCCAGAGACCATTAGGTCCATGGTGGGTTATGGCACTATACAAGAATAGTCACACTTACCTCTTTTCTGTCTCACTCCCTTATCCAAGTGCTCTTATTTATTACTGTGTGTACAATTTTATTCCCAAATACCAATACTTGAATTTCCTACCTTACTCCACCCTTTCACCTCCCTTAACTAAAGTTGCATTTAGTGCTCCCACCCTGTTGGTTATCTCAAAATCAGTCAGAAAGGAGCTATTTGAATGAAATTTTATGAATCAGTATCATATAGACCAGGGGTTCTCAAAGTGGTCGATATTGACGCCTAGGGGTCGATGAATAGCTACGGGGTCGAAAGGGGGTCGGTGAATGTTTACTGTTTGAACGGACCATTGAAGCCTCCAATTTGAAGTTCTCGATTATATTTAGTAAAAATCTGAAGAATATCAGACACCATTAGATTAAAAAAATATATATTAATTTCTTGAATTAAGCTACATATACTCGTACACCTTGACATATTTTCTTACTGTGTGTTACCTTTTTATCATACTACATGTCAACTACTAGTACTACTACTCATACTGATTTTGGCATCAGGGTTTTTTCCTTGAATTATTAAATGCTTGGGGGGTCAACAGAAAATGTGCAACTTCGTTGGGGGGTCGATGAGTTAAAAAGTTTGAGAACCCCTGATATAGACTAACATAAGTTAACATAGTGTCTGATAATTTATCTTGGCTATTTCATTGAAAGGTGTTGTAGTAGTTGTTGGACACGACTGCATAATATCCTATATGACTAGGGTGTGCATTTGTCAAGTGATGTTCATTATGTCTGAGCAATATGTTTAATAAGGTTCTTCTGTACCTACAGCTGAGAGAAGTGCCGAAGGAATATGACTCAGTGTATCTCAAGTGGTCCAGACGAGGTGCTCGGATCCTTGCATTAGCCAGGAAGGAGCTCGGACGTCTTTCACACAGTCAGGTCAGTCACATAATATATTCTCTTGTCCTTGTGGTTGAAGTGTGAGGTTTATTGATGATACTCAGAGAGAAGTTTGTCTTGGTATTATAATAATATATTCTTTATATGAGCTGAATAATTATAGAAGACATGCCGTCCTTGTTTGCTCAAATTTACTACCATTATAGTTGTGACCTGTTTTGACTGTATGTTTGACCCAATAGGTACGGGAATTGACCCGTGAGGGGCTGGAGTGTGACCTGGAGTTTGCTGGGTTTGTGGTCTTCTCATGTCCATTGAAGCGGGACTCCAAGGACGTGGTGAGGGAGCTCCTGCAGAGTTCTCATGCTGTAAGTATCTGGACAAGGAAAGGCAGGGAAGGGAAATGGAAAGGAGAGGAGAGTAGGACAATGTGTGAGCCGGGTAGAGTAAGGAAATGGATACGAGAGAAAAGTAGAGACTAGACTAGGCATTCTGCTCTTATGTATGTAAACTTTCAATTAAATCCATTGTATTTAAAACATTAGAAATAATTTACACAACAAATTTGGTAGTTTTTGTAGTGATGGTAAAAAGTCATGATACTTTCCCTATCTTAATCTGCAGTCCTTCTTGTGTTTGAAAAAATGAAAAAAGTTGTATGAATACTATTGTGTGCATTAATTTTCCCATAAAACAAACCTAATAAATTTATGAATTACTGAAGAACAAAAAGTAAGTAACCTTGGGGTTGATGAGGTGGTTGTAAATATTGAACTAAAATTGTTACCCCAACAGGTTGTGATGATTACTGGAGACAACGCCTTGACTGCCTGCCATGTGGCCCGGGAACTCAAATTCACACATCGTAAAGTTACACTAATACTCCAGGTTAGTATAACTACAATATACTTAAGGTTACTCTTTATGTTCCATTTACACTTCAGGTTTGTCTCACCATGATGTGCATTCTTGTACTCTTACAGGTTTTAAAAATGTTGTTAATATAATTGACTTGCAATCATCAGTCAAGAATAGGTGCTGTGGAAATGAGTTATCTGAGAGGTGCATGTGGACTGACAAGGTGGGATGGAGAAAGTAATGAGAGTGTGTATAGGAGATGTGGTATGAGTGAGAAGGCAATTGGTATTGAGTGTGGAGTGGTTGAGAGAGTGAAACGTAATACTTTGAGGTGGTTTGGACATGTGGAGAGAATGCAAGGTGAGGAGTTTGTAAAGAAGGTGTATGTAAGTGAAGTTGTGGGACGTGGTGTGAGAGGCAGACCACCAGTAAGATGGCAGAACAGAGTGGAAGAGTATGTAAAGGAGAGAAACATGAGGGGGAGGGGAGGGATTGAACAAGTAAGGAGGGAGTGTGAGAACAGGGAAGACTGGAGACTTTTCTGCCGTGGCCACCCCCTTCGGGGGAGTTCCCGGAGGGAACGAGGCGTCAGAGCTATAGATAGATAGACTTGCAACAAATAATATTAGATTTACAGTATTTCTTATTTTGTAACTAGTTGTTTGTTCAATATTTAGTATAAAATCCTGTATCCCAGGCTATATTTAGCACAAGTCTTTTTCAGCCTCAAACTTATTTTACTTTAATGACTATAGAAGGATGCTTTTTATCATACATGTGCATATTGATTTAATTTTTATGTAATTAAGCTGATGAAAATATCTGTATACAGTACAGTACTGATTACTGTGCAAGCAACTTTTTTTTCATTGCTACACAAAAAGCTCAATCTTTGCTGTACCTTTTCTTAAGTCATATCACGTCACTTTTTATCAGGATCATGGTGATGACAACTGGGAATGGAGTAGCATAGACGACCTACTCAAGCTGCCTGCCCTCCCTACCAAGTCATCCCTCAACACCTTCCTACGCTCCTATGACTTCTGCATCACAGGGGCAGTAAGTCAGATACCTACCCAACATTTTCTTCAGTGTACTTAAGGACCCTGTGATTTTATATGAAAATTGAAGGTTCTGATTCCTACAATCTGTTATGCTTGCTCTCTCTCCTGCTGTCCTTTCTTTCTTTCTGTTTCCTTTGTGCTTGATCTTCCAGGCCTTGAGTGATCTTTCAACCTCAAATCCAGTCTCAAATAAAAAAAATTCAATTGGTCGCAATCCAGTCTCTCAAATAAAAAATCTTAAATTTAAATCTCTTAACAGTCTCACTTTTCTGCCTCAGGGTTTGTCATGGCTGTCGACCCATCACCCCATAGAGCTCAAGTCGCTCCTGCCAGCGGTGCGAGTGTTTGCCCGTGTCTCCCCTCAGCAGAAGGAACAAGTCCTCAACCAGTACAAGGACCTGGGACTGAATACACTTATGTGTGGCGATGGTACCAATGATGTTGGAGCTCTCAAACATGCACATTGTGGTCAGTGTGTACTAGTTATTTAATATACTCATATAATTTGTTTTATTTTTTTTATGTTTGTCAGTTTGTACCATCTATTTAATTTACTCATGTCCTTTGTTTTTTTATTGTTTGTCTGTGTATCTATCTATCTATAGCTCTAACGCCTTGTTCTCTCTGGGAACTCCCTACAAGGGGATTGCCACGGCAGAAATATCTCCAGTTTTCCATGTTCCAACACTCCCTCCGTATTTGGTTAAATCTACTCTGTCCCTAACATTTGTCTCCCTTACATACGGTACTCTTCCACTCTGTTCTGCTATCTAACTGGCAGTTTGCCTCTCACACCAGGTGCTACAACTTCACTTCCATACACCTTCTTTACAAACTTTTCACCTTGCATTTTCTTCACATGTCCAAACCACCTCAATGTATTACGCTTCACTCTCTCAACTACTCCACACTCAATACCAATTGCCTTCTCACTCATGTCCACGTCTCTGATGCCTATGTCAGTGTTGGCAGGATTATACTATTTCTTATTCCCCTTTTCACTTCCATGCTCACACTTCTACCCTTCATAATCCTCCCCAGTGATCCTATGACCTGTCTACACCTCAATGCTCCCCCTCTAATTTTTCCTTCCATACTGTTCCTAAGAACTTAAACTCCTTCACTTCCTTCACCCCCAAGTGTGTACCAGCTATTTAATTTAATCATGTTCTTTGTTTTTTAAGTGTTTGTCAGTGTGAACCAGCTGTATAATTAACTCAAGTCCTTTGTTTCTAATTAAGAGAATACAGTAATATATTTTTGCAAAATTGGAAGCTATAGTAATAATAGTTACAGTGTTATTTTCTTTTTTACCATATCTTACTTATTGTGATACATAACTCAACCATCTTTGTTATGTTACATAGCTCTATTACCTTATTTACATATCTCAATTTCCCCAGTCTGTAACTTACCTACTTTGCTTACCCGTGTTGCCGTACATAACACATTCACTTATTTTGACTTACTAATCCTACTAACCAACCTGCTTTATTGTGTTACATAGCTCATTTATCTTGCTGCTGTATCTTAGCTTCCATACCTCTCCATGCCAGGGGTTGCCATCCTGTCGAGTGCCCCAGACCGGCCGCCCCAGAAGAAGAGCAAGAGAGGTGAGGACGGGCCCCCAGCTCTCTCCCCGGCCATTTCCGAGAAGATGGAGAACGCGAGGAAACTGGCCAAGAGGGTAGAGAGACACCGAGACAAACTGCCCCACACCAACTCACAACACCGACCCACTCCACAGCAGGTTGGTTCTCTGTACATCTGTCTGTAGGTTAGGTTTTATGTTCATTGTCCTTCTCTCTTTAGTTCAAATACTGTATATTTATTTTTGTATTGCCTCTTTTACCAACTCACAACACCAACCCACTCCACAAGTTGGTCATTTGGGTTCGCCTTCTGTAGGTTATGTTTTATGTTTATTGTCCTCTCTCTTTAGGTCAAGCTCATTTATTTTCATTGCTTCTTTTACCAGCACACAATACTGACCCATAATAAACAAAACTATTGAATAATTGTCCTTTCCATTTTAAATAATCCATAAATAATTGTTATTGATCTGCCCATCTGGAATTAATCACTACATAATTGCCATAATATCAGTAACCAGAATAATATTGACATAGCCTTGCCATGTATCACCAATAGAGTCCATGTCCTCACCCTAGGAACAGGTAGTGAAAGCTCAGCAACAACTCCAGAAACTACTCCAGGAGATAGAAGAGGAGAGTAACCCTGTGGTGAAGCTGGGTGATGCCTCCATTGCTGCTCCATTCACTTCAAAGTTGTCCTCCATACAGTGTGGTGAGTTGAACTAATACAAATTTAATGCACGTCAGTATTTGGGTAATACTGAATCATTCTATTGAAAAGTTGTATTCCTGTGATTGTACTGGCAAAGAAGTAATTAGTATACTAAGTACTCTAACCCTTTTGGTATTAGTAAGCAATGTATATATATGTATAATATTTGTCATGAACTTTTTATCCTAACTTCTGATGTATGAAATAATTTACAGTATGATTTGAATTCTACTTATTTGATATTCTGAAAATGTTTATGTATACAGTATATACACATATAGTATAGTGAACAGGACTAGACCTTAGATATATAGTGATGATAATGTTTTGTTACAGTTTGTCACATCATCAAGCAAGGAAGGTGTACACTGGTAACAACACTACAGATGTTTAAGATCTTGGCTCTCAATTCACTCATCCTGGCATACTCCCAGTCAGTGCTTTACCTGGATGGCATCAAGTTCTCAGACTACCAGGCCACCTTACAAGGACTGCTCTTGGCTGCTTGCTTCCTTTTTATATCTAGATCAAAGGTACAGTAAGTGGTTACTCTACTACACTTGTCTAATGGCTACCATTGGACTACATTCCCATTAGGGCTTGTTATGCTAATATACTCGACAGAGAGAAATAATTGTCTATAACTTTTTATATCAGTCCTGTATGTCATGAAAATGAATTTGATCAGATCCATTGATTCTCCTAACATAGCTTTTAGTTTATTAAGTTTGTGTGATTTATGCATATATTAACTTAGTGATTTTTCACTATCACTATGATTGACACTTACTATTTTGTCCACACAGCCTCTGCCAGTACTGAGTCGTCAGCGTCCGTTGCCCAACATATTTAATTTGTACACCATCGCCACAGTTCTCCTTCAGTTCGCCGTCCACTTCTCCTGTCTCGTGTACCTCGTCCAACAGGCCAACCTTAACTCACCACCCAAGTCAGTCAGAGTGAACTTACCTCTCCATACACCATCTTCCCACGTTTCTACACTCACCCATGCACACACACACACACACACACACACACACACACACACACACACACACACACACACACACACACACACACACACACAAGAAAATTAGAGAGCAGCAGTTGATTGAAAAGAATTTTTAATAATATAATTATCAAGCAATTACTACCTGGAATAGTTGGGATAAGTCAAAGTAGATATTGATAGGAATGGAGACAGGATAGGGAAAAATGTCTTGTTGGTTAATTGGAAGATTTCTGATTTCTGTAAATTATGCAAGAAAAACAGACAACCTCATTGATACTAATTGGGATCAGTTTTATGGCTAGTTTTAAGAAATATTATTACTGTACCTCTTGAAAACCACAATAAGTTTCTAACTAATCTACAGAGGAACTCGTAGATAAAGTCTAACCCCACCATCATTGCCCTAACAGAGATAAAACAGTGGACCTGGAGAAAGAGTTTGAACCCTCTTTACTAAACAGTACTGTCTACATCATCTCCATCACTCTACAAATATCAACCTTTGCCATCAACTACAGAGTGAGTAACAACCTAATGCCTGCCTATATTATTTGGGTCTCTGCAATCACTCATAATTCTGGCTCAGTTCTAAACATTTAATTTTCCTTTGCTTATTAAGTCTTTATGTGATGGCCATGTCAGTTGTACCATATATACTTTCTTCTGACTTAACTATCCTTTTTTTTTTTTTTTTTTTTTTTTCTTATATAAACTACCTTATATAATACGTATTGATGTTACTGTACTATATTTTACTCCTCTCTATTCTTTCGATCACATCAAGTCTTCTTATGAAATGTGTCCAGCTTTATGTGTTCCAAAATTACCTTCCCTCTCACCATCAGGGTCGACCGTACATGGAGGGTCTGACTGAGAACCGAGCGCTGCTGTACAGTTTGGTTGGTTCTGGTGGTCTGGTCCTCAGCCTTGCCCTCGGCATTCTACCGGACCTCGCAGCACAGTTTGAAATTGTTGACTTCCCGCCCCAGGTAAGCTGAAGTCTATGTCTCTACTTTAGGAATATGGTACAGTACAATACATCCTTGATAATATATCATGAATAAATACTTGTATCCATCACTTCATTGTACACACAGTTACATATTGAAGACCACCATATATCTTCCCCAGGCTTCTGTTATTCAGTACCATACATACTAAGTGATCTGGTAGGTCTGTCTTAAATGAGAAGTGTTAACTGAGGGCCTCCTATATGGTGACGTGGAAATGAGACGAGCTGTTTGTTTCAGTACCGACTGATGCTGGTGCAGGTGTTGGCTACAGACTTACTGGCTTCACTACTGATAGATCGGCTGTGTCTCTATTTGCTGGGGGAAGGCTCACTACCACCTAGTTTAACACCCCATTATCCTTCCTGAACCCTCCTCACCACCACTACTCCCACCACCACCTAAAATTCCTCGTTACCTTATCTGGCCGTCTCCTTCCCAAACCCTTCACACCCTTGTCTACCTCCCATTACTGCTCATGTATCACCTCCTCTTTTTGTATATTCCCAGCCTTACTAGGGCCCAGGCTCAGTAGGTTGTAACCAAATTATCCTTTCTTTCTCTGTTACTGCTCATGAACACCTCTCACTCTTTCCTTTCTTACCAATAGTACCACCTCTCCTCAATGTTACACACCAACTTCTCCAGTGAGTGAATGTAATCAAAACTCCTCTAAGATTGGAAGACGGTTCACTTCAATGGATGATTCACTTCATAGACTCAAAATACAAAAGTGTAACTATATTTTTTTACACTACTCTGATTGGTAGTACAGTGCAGTACTAAATTGGTGATAGATCTGTACTAATCTTGATTGTTTTTTTAATTTTATGGTGGAATATTTGAAGTTTCTTTGACTGGAGAAATGTTGCCTCATCTCTGTTGTTCAGTGTCTCCAAACCCCACCAACACCAACAATGCCAGTCACTGGAAACTACTATATGGTACAGGTATACTACAAATCATGGAAGGGACTTCACTTGAAATGTATTTGAATTTAATTTATGTGGCTATATTATATACAAAAGTGCAACCTTTCTAATCCACTTGTCATCAAGTATTGTGTAGTGAACCAGAGTTTTTACAGTGGACTGACTGCTTGGTATTGTTAATGTTACCCGGAAACAGTGTTACACATAGTGAGTCACCAGTCTCCCTTTGATCCTTGGTGGTACAGTTTTTGACATATTAAGGGGACCTTTGTTTATAAAAGTGCTTAATGTGTACACTGATGTTTGTCCCTGAGACTGTACCTCTCCCTCCCTCTTCTGATCCAGCACTGCCTGTGTAGCAGTTGCAGTAAATGAACATTGAGAAGCATATTTTATTACAGATTAAACATTGGAAAGAATACTAGTGAAATAGAAATAATTTCTCCAAACTGGGCCATTTAGCCTGGGTTGAATTAAGAGAAATACACTTCCTTTTCCTAAGTGTTTGCACAGAACTTACAATGTTGTGGTTACAAGGCAAGAAAGTCTCAACTGCACCAACCTGATGCTCCATGGACATGTTAATCATGGCAGTATTGTATATATATTTTTCACTACTCTGTCCTACCCTACTTTATTGTTACCCATTCAAACTCTGCCATGTAAAGCACAGTGTGAACATTCTCATAAGATGCTGTAACAGAGACAGTTAGCAGTGAATTGAAATGTTAACAACAGTTAAATTAAACACAGTCACCCTCCATTCCTCCTTTTTCCTGTTGTGTGAGCAACTTTAAAACTCAGTTATACAATTTACGTGTTTCCTACCTATTATTTATTTTGAATTTTCTGTTTTTAACTGGTTTTCAGATGCCAATTTTGGGTTAAACTTATTGAGCTGAACAGCAGTACATTTATTTTCCAAACAAATCACCCAGATTAAAATTTAAAAAAATGAGGGAAATGAAAGGAGAGGGAGGGATAAAGTACAAGAAAGAGTGTACTGAGAATAAAATACAAGAGAAAGAAGAAGAAGAAGAAAGAAGAGTAGGTTATATGGGAAGGAGAGAGAGGGAAGATGCGAGATAATGGAGTACAAGAGAGGAGTAAGAAAGGGAAGGAGAAAAGAGAGCAAACCTAGACCCTCTAAAAACTGACCCCCAGTTCCGACCACCTCAACACCAATACAATACCCTATTTGTTGTTTCCATTCATGTTTCACATTATATAAGTCTTCACCAAGTAGGAATAAGGAACTGTTGCTTCTTTGTAAATAAAGCTTATGAAAATGAAAACACATATGCCCTTTTCTGGTCATCAAGTTGTAATTATTTTTAATGGTAAACTTTCCTTTTCTGACACTTTGGTTAATTCTGCAATGTTTGGGAATTTGTGGTGCCTATGCAAAGTAATAATTTCTTAGAGGGATATTTAGTTGTAATTTATGGATTATTCACAGATAATTTTATTTGATGGATCAGTGTTCTTTTACAAATTTCTACAAGATTTTGTTGATAACAGATGACAATTGTCGATGTATTCATAAACAGTTAATAAGGTACGAAAAAAGTAGAAACAGGTAGAAAATGGAGAATTATTCTTATGTCATATTTGAAATTCTGACCAAGGTTTGAAGAAGAGTGGGGAATTCTCAAAACACTGGGTATTTCGATTGCAAGGTTTGGGAAATATGGAAGTCTTGGATAAATACTCCATAGGGAGAATTTAAAAAAAAATGTCATCAGTGTGACAGTGTCAAATGATTATACCATATCCCTTCTAAAGTTATATAGTATTTTTACTGATGGTAATGACATTGATATTAACTGCAATATTAGATGATTATACCTTAATGATAATGGATATTAACTGGTGTCAGATGATGATAATCTAGTGATCCAAGCACCAGTATTTCCCATTCTTCATATCTCGCATCCTCGCCTACACTTGTTGGCTTGTGCTTGAGCCTCAGCCAAGATTAGCTCATCACGCCAGAGCCAACACTCTTCCATTAAGCTTCGGGACCTGCCAACACACATAGCTGCCTCTTCCCTGCTCCTGCCGCTGCCACCACACACCTTGCCGCACCATGCCAAGGATCCCACACTACCACCCTACATCAAGACTACCAAGCTACATCAAGACTCTACCAAGATGCATCAAGATTACAAAGATGCATCAAGACTCTACCAAGATGCATCGAGAGTCTACCAAGATGCATCAAGACTTTCTACCAAGATGCATCAAGTCCCACTTCAAGCAACACATGCATCCAGGCAAGCGGGAAGGCTCTACTCTGGTGTTTGGCCACACTTTATATATGTCCCTTATTGTGTGTCCTACTCTGGAATAAAACTGTACCTAGTACTGAATCTGCTGTACTCCCTTTCCGGTAGTAACGAGCCTCCCAGTCGTTACAATTGGTGACCCCGGAAATTGGTAGCACACGTACTAGACAGTAACATCCAAGAAACAGGCCCTACAACGTCCTCAAGCTGCTGGCTGGCTTCCCTCCAAAATGAGGCCCCACACTCCACCTCCACATGTTCGCCGCCTACTGCTCTTCAAAGGTACCCTATACACATTCACACGTTTCCCTCCCTTATTTTTATCTATGTATAGCTCTGACGCCTCGTTCCCTCCGGGAACTCCCTCCAAGGGGGTGGCCACGGCAGAAGTGCCTCCAGTTGTCCCTGTTCCTGCACTCCCTCCTTACTTGGTCATGCCCTCCCCTGCCCTTCAAGTTTCTGTCCTTTACATACTCTTCCACTCTGTTCTGCCATCTAACCGGAGGTCTGCCTCTCACACCAGGTCCCAAAACTTCACTTCCATACACCTTCTTTACAAACTCCTCACCTTGCATTCTCTCCACATGTCCAAACCACCTCAATGTTGTTGTTGAAGTTCCTCAAGCTGTCTGGTCGAGCAGTTGAGTGGGCGCTGGTGTGTCGGTGGTTGTGTTGTAGGTGGTGAAGTGGTGGAAGCTAAAATGGGCAGCGTAGGCCATGCTCCTGTGTGAGCTTCCGTGAGGGTGTCGGCCAGCTCGCTGTATTCTTGCAAGGAGAGGTTTGGTTGTGCCAGTAGGTGTAGTTGCACTTGAGGGAGTAGTAGTTTGGTGTGGCGTCCCCTGAGGATGTAGGGGTGTACCGGCGGCTGTGTTCAGTTGCTGCATATGCCTGAGCAGCTAGTAAGCTGGAGAGTGGTGAACTGCTAGTTGGCTGGAAAGGGCAGAAGGAAGACAGGAGAGGAACTGCTGGAGCGGACTGGTGTGATGTGCCCAGTGAAGCTGCCTGCTGAGTGAGTATTTGGGAAGATTTATAAGGGCTCGAAAGGCATAAGCCTTTCGATTCATGGTGTTGGTATTAAGGCAGTCAAGTCTAGTTACATCAACAAATTTTTCCCCAGCCTACAAGGTTGATATCCTTGCTCTTACAGCTGGTTAGCCTACCTACTTACTGCTAGGTGAACAGGGACATACGAGACTTGGAAAATTGTCCAACAATTCCACTGACCTGGGGATCGAACCCAGGTTCTCTCGCTTGCAAGGTAAGTGTGCTAACTATTACACCATCAGTAGTTCAGTACCCCTTAGTATTTGAGCTTGACCCAGAGAGAGGTGAGGCTGCACGCGCTGGCGTGGCTGGCTTCGGCAGGTAAGGGCTGAGATGCGCAAGTGCTCGCTGTCTAATACAAGTCTTTGGTTTTATCTTCCAATGACAACAATTATATGTTTTTATAAAGTTCGGCAAATTCCAATCAGAAACTGCCCTCATCCCAGAGTGGTCATTGTGGTAAATTACACAAATGTACTCACCCTTTCCCTATGTAGTGACTGGACTGACGACTGATGGCCTCGAGTAACCACACGGCACACACTCAAAGGGCCTGTGCACCCAAGGATAATAGACTTATCCTTGCCTGCACCCAAGGATGATAGACTATAGTCTATTATCCTTGCCTGCACCTGACCAGAGTCTGACTAAAATATCTGCCGCACAGGCTGGCTTATGTATGTGTATGGGCCCATGCCCAAAGCTGAAAGTTATACAGGGTTATTCAAAACTATACCGACAAAACTGAAGGGTGAAGTCCTGACATGATACTATGTATATTTCCCAAAAATAAAAGGTTGATTACAGACATGTAGTTCGCCCAGGTCAAGATCTAGGCCCAGGTTAAGTCCCGGTCTGTTGCGTTTTAGGTTAGGAAAGGTCAGGCTAATAGAAAAAAAGTTTATTAGATTGCAATAAGTTAGTGGGTATAGAGGGTAAAAATATCGTAATAGAAAATGGCAATAAAATAGGTATTTACCCCAATTTAAAATGTTATTTATTCATATAGAACATCATGATAACCCTGCCCAATGTGTGTGTGTGTGTAAACACTATTATCGTCCATTAGTAAATTTTAAATAATCCGCATTTCCCTTAGAAGCCATACAAAATTCCTAATATATATAATCTCCTGATATAAATTTGATATCAAAGCAGCTATAATTCATGGAAAAATAAATCTTAAAATTGAACTCTGACATCCATCTATTATAAAGACAAATGAAGTTCCTCAATGAAGTAGAGTGTGTCATTTGGTTGGTTTGTTTACATGGTGCGAGATGAAGTTTTCTGTGTCAGCAAAATGAGCAAATGTGAAGTTCCTTGGACAGAAGACTCAGAAGCTTCCCTAGTGAGACACGTGAAAGACAAATCATACCTGTGGGATTATAGAGATCCATTATATCATAAGAAGAGTTTAAGAAAAGAAGTATTTGATGACACAGCGGTGAGACTACGCCAAGAGTTTGTCCAACTAAGGGATTTGACAGGAGGTATTTGTTGACGGCATTTACTTGGCTATGATTTATGTCGATTTGGTTTTATTGGATATTGATGTGGCTTATTAGAACATGGATAAAGTTTTTTGGATGTGGTCTACTTGGGGTATGGATGTACAATACAAAGTAACTATTTTTGTCAAAAATCGAGTTTACCACTGTACTGTAGTGAGTGTTGTACTATGGGTATCAGAGTGTACATTTACAAGTAAGTTAGATGACTAGGAAACACCACTACTTCAGCCAACACATGTCAACAGTGTATGGGTGTTTAAAGAACACTTAATTGGTGTAAGAAAGTGATTTGTTTATGCTCATCACTAACAGTTATATCCTTTACCACCATAATTTTGACACAATAATAAGCCAACTGGTGGCTTCATTATTATATATAGGGTGTAGTGTAGAGTGTCAAGTTTGGACATAAAAACAGCTGTAGTATTGAATTTTCAAGTTCAAGGTCCCGCAGAGGTCTGCTCGTGGGCAGCATAATTTGCGGGGGTTGTGCCAGGGATTCAGGGATCCAGGGTAGGATTAGGAAGGGGGTTAGGATGAGGGTGGATTGGGTCTGGGACTGTGGGTTGAGGATTAGGATTGGTGAGGTAATGATTGGTGATTCTATTTCTAAAAGTGTCAAGAGTGGGGCTATTAACTATATGAGATGGGAGATGATTCTTGGATGCTGCGGGGAAAGAATGAGTGCCTAAATATATCAGTGCTTGTCTGGTATGTATGGTATTTTAAGTTGTGGCTGCAGAATGAGGTAAGGACAAAAAGCATCATAACACTTATGCACCATAATTGATTTGGTTACTTTTTTCAAACAATTACAAAAAAACCTTGTTACAGATGATGTCCGCCTTAAGTTCAAAGTTCTGAAGAGCAGCTTTGTGCCGCCAGTAAAGAAGAATCAGAACGGAAGCAGTGGTATGGAGGCGACCACTACCCCAGACACCAGATGGCATACCACACCAGATAATAGATGGCAGCAAATGTTTGACCACTCAGCCTTCATTAGTGACTCCTTACCGAATGAAGTTATTCACTCCACCTTTTCATCACCTGCTCCAGAAAAGGTGGTGCCTGGTGTATATTATGTACGTCATTGATATGTACTTGGTGTCATGGGTAAAGGATGTTGCCTTTTCAAACCCTGACTACAGTGTCGGTCCTATAATGTATACGGTAGTTATTGTTCCAGTCTAGCCCTGTAGAGTTTATTAACATATGCTATGAATTCAAATAGTTATGCAATTTTATTCTGTATGAAAGTTTAATTAATTATTTTATATTTTAGGTGTCCAAGCCAGAGTTGGAGGAATCGACACAGAGAATATTGTGGAGCAGAGAAGCAGAAATTTCCCTAATTGAAAAAATAAGAGAATACCCGGCATTGTGGGACTATACTCATTCCAATTTTATGAAGAAGAATCTCAGAAGAGAACAGTTCACAGAGGTTGCCAGGTTTTTAATGGAGCACTACCCAGACATCGGATATTTAACGTCAGGTACTTTGCTGTTTACACCTAGGAACTCTCGTGATGTCCAGAAACAGGTAGCCAGATGATACTGTTGTAAATCTTTTTACACAAGAGTTTTAGATTCTGGAATTTCATTACTGCCCTTTTTTTTATACCCATCTGGTTAACCTTGAACTAGAAGAGCAATAACTTCTTAGTAACTTGTTCCACATGAATTGATGCCCAAATATTTTATGCATCATTGGGAAAGCATTTATTCACCCAAAGAGTTGATATTTCTGGGAGTAACCTTATATATAATATTTCACAAGGCCACAGCATACATCTTTTAAATAAAAGCATGGAGTTCGTATAATCATCTCGGTAATGAAAGCATTCTTACCTCATGTCCAAAATATCCCTCTAGATTAACTGTTGTGCACAAATCTTGTAGTTAAAGCTCATTATCCTCTAGCTGCGTGGATTTAAATTCCATTTCCTCACAACAACTTACCATAGGGTAAAGAAGGTTTAACATTTTCAGTGTGTAATCCTTTCCCTTTATCATCTTCAGACAATGTACGCCTTAAATTTGGTAACCTGAAGGCTTACTATATAAAAGAGAAGAAGAAAGTGATGACGCCAGAAGGAATTCGCCCACCCAAATGGGACCTGTTCACTCGCCTTATGTTTCTGGATTGTGGTGGTGCAGACATTGCTGCTGCTGCCAGCCTACATCACCTCTCACAGAGTTTTAATGTAGTAAGTTGTATATAGATTCCAATGTTGCACATTCATGAGCACTTTAACCTCAATATTGAAACATTAGAAATTACTGTAGATCTTATTAATGTACAGTATGGTATATACAGTAAAAGTCCTTTAATCCAGAGGTCTATACCTCGGAATGTTCACTCCCCCGGAACTTTTTGGGCTCACCAATTTTGCCCGTATGGTAATTACTGTATATACAGTATATATATAAAAAAAAAGTAATCTCCTGGGATATAATTCAGTGTTGTGGGTGTCTACAGTATTCATCATGGCTCCTGATAAACCACCAAAGACGCCCACTAAGAAGTTGAGACCTCATAAAACATTAAATTACGAGCTTCAGCTGCGATCCTCCCAACACTCGTAAATTACGTGTGACAGCCAGTGGCGCCAGGTCTGATGTACAAAATTTCCCAACTTTAACAATAGAATTTTCCTTTTTGCCTCAATAATTCCGTTTACTCTTCTCTTGAACACTGACAGTCTTTTGCCAAGCAGACCTGGCAACAGCTGCAATCTTCCCACCACCCCCTCCCAACCTCGATATTTTTCGATAACAGAGTGGAAGAGTATGTAAAGGAGAGAAACATGAGGGGCAGGGGAGGGCTGGACCGAGTGAGGAGGGAGTGTTTGAACAGGGAAGACTGGAGACTTTTCTGCCGTGGCCACCCCCTTGGAGGGAGTTCCCGGAGGGAATGAGGCGTCAGAGCTATAGATAGATAGATAAAACACAGAAGTCTCAAACCCCCTGACCTTCCGGATTAAGGGACTTTTACTATATAATCTTTTACCACATGTACTATGTTTTATTAATGTCCAGTAGCTCCTAAATCTATTAAAAAATGTACTTAACAATCTGACCCATTCTTACCATTTAGATATCAGTGGATGTTTACAGTGAAATGGAGCATTGATTTGCTAATAAGCATTACCGCCAATAACTTCCAACAATGCATACCAATACAACACATTTATATTATTGTTTTAGGAGTTGCTATATATATATATATATATATATATATATATATATATATATATATATATATATATATATATTAGTACTATAGGGAATTTGTCAACTTTGCATTGCTATAAAAAAGGGCTATGAATGATTTAATGCTAATTTAGAGAAAAAGTTTGTTACCAGAATATTTTATATTTCAGAGATCATTGGAGGTGGGAGATGAAGGTCTGGCCATGTTCATGGAAAATCCTGAAATGATGGATAGTTCAGATGACGAGAGCAAAGTGAGATTAGACGGTGAGGACAACACGGCCTCCTCTCTCTCCAAGCAGAACTCCTCTATGTCTAGTACTCCCAAGGAGGAAATGGTTTTCACAGCTTCCTCTGAACAACAGTTGTCGGGAAATATAAGCGAAACGATAAAAATAAAACAAGACTTAAAAGAAAGTTCCGATCACAGTTGTTCAGATGATGAAGGTGGGTGGGGAGTGAATGGAGCTGAAAATATTCCTATACCAGAGATTTCCCTTCACTCGGGCCATTCCTCGCCTTCCTCTATTACAAGGACTCGCCCCAGTGTGAAAAGAAAACGAGTTGAAGTGAAAATGATCAAAGATAATCAAGTGCCCTGTTCTGTAGAGGAATCAAAATACGTTCCTGATTTTGAATATGGTATAGGATTAGCGATAAGTAACCAATTGAGAACATTGCCTGAAAACAAAAAATTATTATGTGCAACAAAAATGTTGGAGTTAATTCATAATATGAAATACCAAGAGTAAATTTTATCTTATTGCAACCATTTTCATTAACCTGCAGCAGCTGATCATTACTTCAGGTCATTTGTACTAACTACCATTGATCTTGATGGTCTGGCAAGAGAAAGACATTGTAATTATATTGTATTGAATGTTAGTCATTCACTATATAATTGTAATACAGGTTAAACTTGAATTATTTGGTACTACAGTATAATTATGTAAACATTAGCAATTCCCTGTTTCATAACATTTAATCTTGAGTGTTTCTCTTAAGACTCTAACCATGAAGAGAGTGTCTGAATATTAGATTCCCTTGGTGCACTCTTTCTTACAGATTTGTTAGGCAGAAGGATACACTTGATGGGAAAATTTTGAGTATTGTACAGGTATGTATAACTTTACCATGCATGGATATCACAGTCATAATTTCCAAAACAATTTATTCAGAATTTTACCCAACTAAATAATTTATGTACAAAGCTTATATACTGCAATTCTCTATTTTATATATATATATATATTTATATGTATATAAATATACTGTATACTTTATATATCACCCACCGACACCTAGAGAAAGAAAGGAATGAAAAAAACAAGATAAAACTGTTGTATGTTAAGAAACAAGAAAATATTAGCATAAAATACAATATACAGGGTTAAGGAAATATCAGTGTGTGTTAAGAGTATAGAAAAAATAAATCTCAATTCAAGAGATAATGAGTTAAAAATTGTAAGATAGAAATCGAGTCCTGTACAAACACCAGATTCATCACAGGAACTGGAGGTCAACTTAACATTAGTATGGCAAATTGAGATTAACAGTGTAATCAAGACAGAACTAATACAGTATTACTCTTATTACTAGTACTACTATTAGTGATTAGTCTTACTATATTACTTTACTAAAAGCATTTATAAAGTGCAACTGTGTGTGTTATGGTACACTTGCCAACTACAGTGCTGCCACCCCTCTGAGCACCTCTTGAAGGATAATACCGTACAGTATAAAGGATAATTTTTAAACACAGTCCTCAAGTAAAATTACAATTAATAAACTTCTCTGGTGCTTCAGTTCACAAGTCTAAGAAGCTTATGTGTTTCCTGACTTGACAGATGAGGTGACAGCACTTTTGTTATTGGCTTTACTTCTCTCTCACCTCACTGGCTTGTCAACCTACATGTTACCCATAGTGTTCAGTACACCCACAGCAGCACTCCACTAAACATAGTTGTTGAGTTTGTGCATGTAAAGGCAAAAGTTCACATACAATAAAAGTCATGAGTCAGGTGATAATAATAACTGGTACAACGGCTCCAAACATAATCTATGAAGCCATTGCAAACATGCCAAAAAAAAAATGATATATAAATATATATATATATATTGCACATTGAGGTTCAACGATACAAAATTACATTGTAGCTTGTGTTAACCCACGTGTTATCCACTACTAATCATCAGAGGCATCAGAATGGCTTGTGTCAGGAGTGCACAAGATAGGTTTTTAATGTGTGTATTATAATATAAACACCCAACTCGTCATCATGTTGCCCAAAGACAAGTTGTGTCCAAGAGAGTGGTGAAAACACTACCCAAAAGGTAAGCCATTCATTATGCACTTTTGACACAAAATAATACTCGAGTGATCTTGGGACAAAATGTGGATACAAGTTTAGTTTTACAGTGAGTGGGAAATGGGTTCAGTAGGCACTTTGTGACTCTGAATGTTGTTATTATCTTTCATGTTATCCTTCAAGCTCCTCTCAGTAAGGCAACAGGGCTTCTGTTGGCAAGCATACATATGTGTAGTGAAAGGTGAGAATTATTGGTTAAGGAGGCTATGATTTTGTGCCTAACTTTAAGCTATGAACTCCTCCTTTCTGAAACAACACACAGACAAATATATATCTATATTCAGTTGCGGTTTAAAGGTCTGTTGTGTCTCTGGTAATAAGATAGTTAATTTTAAGAATAATATTGTAATGTCTATTATTCTCATATTATTCCCAAAGTTTGTCATCACACCACAGAGTAAACACAACTTTTAGACCACAACTGTATAGAAAGTCTTTTTTACAGCAGCAGTGTCTTGAGGTCTCAGTCGCCTCCAGACTGCCTTGAGAAAATGGGATTAATGGCCGTAAGCAAGAATATCCGTGTTGTTGACGATGGTGTGGTATTGGTCCAATGACTCCACAGATGAACAACAGAGCCGTCGAACTGGTACCACACCATCATCAACACCACAGATATTTGTGTCTACGACTCTTAAGGCTGATAACAGGGAATGGTTCTAGGAATGCAGAGAGAATGGGGTTAAGGATGGACATGATTAGGGATGACAGAGAATGAGGCTTGGGATAAGGCAAGGCAATGGAGGCTAAAGATAGGAACAAGAACAGAGAAAAAGGGATTACCAAATATACATAAATAGGAAAACAGAGAAACTGGGACATGGTAAGGCAATGTGGTTAAAAGAATGTGGAACAGAAATACAGAAAGAAGGATTACCAAATAGACAGAAATGGGGACACAGATAGAAATAGGGACCGGGCAAGGCTATGTTACTAAAGATGGGAATAGGAATAGAGAAAAAGTGATGTACAGCATTATAGAGAAAGAGATAAAACAAGGCTTGGAAAGAGGTATGGAACATGATTCAGGCATATGGTACAAACTAGAAGCAAGAAAATGGAAAGTAGAATAAAAAAGCAGACTGAAATAAGAACAAAGGAAAAAAACTCTTATTCCAGAATGTGAGGAACAGCGACCAAAGAAGAAATAATTTGCCATGTCAAAACCAGGGTTGTAGTGTCGGCAAAAATATTTTCCAACTCTGACTCCATATATGCTATGATAATGACTCCAATTTTAATTAAAAAACAGTAAATATTAATACTGTAATAAGTAAACAGAATTACTGATTGCTATACGTAATATTAACTCATTTTATTAATATTTGTGTACCGTACTTATAACAATTGGAATCAGAGTTGCTGGAAATTTACCAACTCCCACTCCTCCCTAAAAATTGACAACTTTGTGACTTCGACTTCATACTCTCAGTGAAAACCCAAATTAAGATGTGCATAACCTATTCAATGGGCCTGTAGATGAGGGTGGTGACACACTTCTTACGGTAGCGGTGACTGGTGGAGAGAACCATCATGCCATCACGGATACTCAGGGCGTACATGTGGTTCAGCATCACATGGTTTGGTTCAGGCAGCAACGTGGGTTCACACTGGGGAGACAGAATGGGTCATGTATGAAAGACACAAAACAGATGTTTATCCTCAAACACATTGTTTATACAAATTTATTTTTTGAGATGTCAGAAGTAACTATTTTTCTTACCATTCTCAATTTCATATAAAAAAAATTGCTTTCATATTTCCAAGCAATGCATACATACATGATGCTTGTTTTTTCACCAATATGAACCTCAGAAGAGCTCTGAAATTATGAGGTTTCCAAGACCCTTTTCTATAACTGACAACTGCAAACAAGTTAGAATTCTCATTTCAGTTGAGTTCAATTTCCTCCATAACCAAACACAAAGACATTTTTCAACACTGAACTTTTTCATATATTCTTGTCACTCTTCCCTCCACAACACATCATTCCTGGTGAGTGTGATTGCATGCAGTGCTGCTTGAGGTGAGTGAAGTTTTGTGTGAGTTGGAAAGTAAAGTTGTGTGCTTGTAAATGTGAAAGAAAATGTTTCTTTCACACTACAATAACAATTAACCTGCATCAACAATGGATCACAGGTATTAACAGTTTAAACATGTTATTATATTCATCACATACAGCTGGAGAATAAAGTACCTGAGCATCATTGGTGGTGTTTTGGCAATGACCCCCATGAGTAAACATGTCAGTGGTACACAAAACTAATAAATCACAGTCTGAGATTGTACAATGTATCACTATATCAGTTAATTTAACTCAATTATAACCTTTGTCTACCAATGACATGTTTACTTTCAGGGTTAATGTTAAAAGTTACCAATGGTGTTCAGATATATACTTTATTTCCTGACTGTACATAAACACATGCAGCGATATTAATTAATGTAATCTGATACCAAATAAGATGAATGAGACAAACAGTGATGGATATAACTCATGTGTACTGAAAAATAATGATGAGAGAAGAGAAAACCACCTTAGTCAGGGTTACTAAATGATGGTGAGTAGAAAGATGAACTAAGATACTGTACAGTACTGTAGACTGTCTCCAAGTGTATAATGGATTGTGAACTCAGTGGTTGGACAGTTGAACAGACAAGGTGTGAGACTGTGATGCCTGTCAGCTACTGGAAGATCTCTGAAAAGCTTCATAGTTTTGTGGACCAATGCCATATCATAATAATTGTAGGAAGGCTTTAGAATGGTAGACAGCTTCCCAATTACCAGTGGTGAAAGTAGGAAGGAAGGACAGAACAATTCGGCCACAGCCTACTGGACCCAGGTACTTATACAGCAAAAATGTAACAGAATTTACTTAATGTCTCAATCTAATTTATAAAGTGTCCCATATTACTCAATGTACAAACAGAACTCAAATTGCCCAATTGTTCAATGCTTTCATATGCTCAACTTTTCAATTTACTCAATATCACAGTAAGTACACAATATCTCTTTTAAGAAAAATATAATGTTCTTATTGTGGCTGCAAATGCCACTCACTTGTACAGTAAGTACCAAGCACAGGTAAACTCCATTATTGGAGGTACTATAGCCATTGATAGAAGGGGAAAGGAAAAAGTTAGGAAGTGTTCCAAGGAAGACAGATAAATGAAGAGATGATTGAGATGGTCAATAAATGTAAGTGTGTTGACCCCCCCAACATGCACTGTGACCCAAGGTGCCTGACATCAGTTCCATGTGACGAGATAAAGAGTGAAAGAAACTAAGGAGAACTTGTTAAGGTTAGGTGAGTGATGAGATGGAAAGTATTGGTTCCACCTTGGTACGTAAGGCAGCACGAATAGAATCTTCCCGCATACGAGAAGCGTATTCCCTAGAGCTGCGGATAAAACCTCTGTACAAGGCCGGAACCTGCGAGGGTGAAAGGTTGTTATGGAAAGCCTCAAAGAGGCAGATTTACAACATGAGTTGTTTATGTGAGTTTTCTAAGAAAAGTAATTAGAACAGATGCTAAGGGAGTTAAGGATGGAAGGGGGAAATGTTGAAATGTTGGTATTAAATACATGTTATAATAAATATATGTTTACTATTCTATCTACTTTACACAAAAATTATTAAGGGGAAATATAATAAGCTGTATCTCCCCATAAAGCAGGCAACTAACTAGGATATGCTCTGTTCTTCTCAAGGTAACAGTAAGTTTATACAAGTGATAATACATGTTAGGACTCATACATCACACTTTTAGCCTTTAGTCCCAAGTCAGGTCCTTTCAGCTCTTCATCTCCCCCCCCTTTCCTTCTTTTTCCTTTGCATGTACTAGTTGTCTCTCCTCTCTATATCCTCTCTTCTCATTGCAAGTAATTCTTTCATTCCTTCATTCATTGACTTGTCACAAGCAATCTATATATATTCACTGTGGACATAACACTGTGAGCTGTAAGAAAATGGACTTGAGGATAAGTACTCAGGCCACAACTTGATCTTATAAGTTGCATGAATCAAAATATTACTCTTAGGTATAATTATAACAAAGTATGTGGATTTTTTCTTACCAATTTACATTCAGGATATTGAGGGTGGTATTATTAAACCTATTCTCCAACGTTTCAATTTGTACTGCAAAATAATAGAAATAGATATACGAAGAGAACTTTTCCCTGAAAGAAGTTTAAATAATACCACCCTGTGAATGTTCAAATTCTCTCGTGGATAGAGAGGAAGACATACAAATTGAAATACAATAAAATCAAGATGATACACAAAACTAAAATGAAATGAGACAAGACTTACTGAGATGGGTGTATCCTTGTTAAGTATAACCTGAAGGAGATGTGGTGGCAGCACTGGTGGGCCTCTCATCTTCTCACTCTGTTGGTACTCTGGTATGTCTTGGCTGTATTCATCCTGGAAGTCATCTGTAACAAACACACGCAGGAACAAAATGAGTTTCGGTGGTGAAACTGTAAACCCTCGATATACAAATATACATAAATGTAAAAATACTTCCATCCACCGCTTCATTCTTACATTCACATTCAGTCCCTCAGGTTTCTGTTATACACACTAAGCTATTTACTTGTCCTCTGTATTTGTGCTCTTTACAGCTTTACATAATATTCAAACACCAGGCGACCATTTTATATATATATACAGTATATATATTTTCCCTTCCTCACTTCATACCTGGTCCTGTACTGTACTTACCATCACCTTTATCCTTCTTCTCTTTGGCTTTGTCCCCTTCCTCACTCTTGTCATTGGGATCCCTTAGCAGCGCATTCTCAAACTCCTCAAAGTCAGTGTCGGTGATGGAGATGACATTGTTTTTGGTACCCATGGCATTGGAGACCTCTGCCTCCCCTTGCACCACCTTCCACTCACCGTCCACCAAGAACTTGTATTCATGGACGCCCTCAGGAAGGTCAACGATGGCAACAAAGTCCTTCTCACTGCACAAAGTATGGGAGAGATAGAGAGAGAAAGAATAAGTTAGGAGAGAAAGATAAATGAATAATTTGGAATAGAGAAAGGAAGAAAGAATAAGTTGGGAAAGAGAGATAGAGAAAATAAAATCAGAAAGAAAAATTTAGAAGAGAGATAGCGGGACAAAGACTTATTTTTCTACAACCTATCTACTGGGCCCTGGGCTGGTACTTATAAAGCACTAAGTCTTCGTCTTAGCGCTATGATTCTGTCCTAAGCCTCAAGATGGCGGATAAAAGTCCTAAATCCCTAAGAATTAGTCATAAATCCTTATGTCTCGTCACAACTCTCGTCTTAGCTAAAACTGGGTCCGGGGGTATCCTAGTGGCTTAAGATTTTGTCATAAGCAACCGAAAGTGTGTGGATTCCATATAAATCATGAAATTAGTCTCTGCCACTCCCCACCAAGGCATAAATAAAGTAGTACACCGAGTGACCGAGTACAGAGGTAATCAAATTATATATAGAAATAGGCCAAGAATATTAGAGGGATAATTCCAGGCCGTGAAATGTAGGGAAAGGGACTAACTTAGCCTAGTATTGTGTTCGGACCAAAGAGGCCTTATTTATTTCATCTTAATGAATTTTGTCATTATTGCAATATTTATGTGATGTTCTATAACGTACATTGAATCATATTTTCAATGCAGAATGATAATACCAGGCCCCAATAAATAATATTCGACGAAATATGATTAATATCGTTTAGAGGTTTGGTAAACTCCCGACATGTTACCTGCAAGTCTTATTAGCATTTCCCTACATATCACAGATTTTCTTCTTATACAGGCCTGGTATTATCCCTCTGCATTGAAAATATGATTCAATGTACGTTATAGAACATCACATAAATATTGCTATAATAATAAAGCTTATTAAGATGAAATAAATAAGGCATCTTTGGTCCGAAAACGATATTAGGCCTCGGGCGGTAGAACGTATAAGTCGCCAGTCGGTATGTCTTGTCCATAAATTTTAGTTACACACAATGTTTTTGCATTATTCTATGCATTGCATATAAAAAAAAAGTATGATACTATGCGCTTCATTATTTTAAAATTTATTTTCACTATTTTCCTTTCTTTATTTCCTTAATTATAACAATATTATAAAAAAAATCTTACTACATTTAGCAGATAACTGTTTCAATCGTCTATGATTTTCACCCAGCTAAGTCTCGCATTAGGACGAAGACTTAGTGCTTAGGACATGAAAGTTAGGTCTTCATCTTAACTATGACGAAGTTTAGGATAAAATCATAAATTCTTTATAAGTACCACCCCTGGCACTCATAAGGCTGCAAATATATACAAAAGAAATGCCAATAAAAAGAAATTAGCACCAATTAAATCCCTTTCCATTAACCTGTTTCTTGGCACAGTTTGGAGGAATTGAGTCCTTCAAATCTCTCATAAACTGTACAGATGACCACCTTAATTAAGGACCCTGTGGTCACATACAAAAATGCCACGACACAAGCTCCATCCATTAAGTAGTGTTTTGTGGCAATATTTGAAGGACTCTCTAACCTCCAATATTCTGACAAAATCACAGAGTACAGTACAGTAGTAGAATAGTGGAAAGTCCAATACTGACCTTTTAACCATAGGTATAGTCTGCCACTGGTTGAATGTACCGGCGATGGCCACATTAGCCCCTCCACCGCTCCACTTGATGACAAATGGAAGCATCTTGCGGTTACCTTGAATTACCATGGGTTGGGGGCGCTGGGGTATGGGGTCCTCATTCTCCTTACCACCCTGTTCATTAAGAAAGAAAATTCAGGATGATATTACTGTATTAAATCTACTCCTCAATGAACAGACGTTTCATTGCTAAATTCACATTGCAAAATAATGGGAACTGATTGGTGATGAGAACTTTTCTCCGAAGAAGTAGTTTAATAATATCACCATCCATTTTATATACTCTACAATACTGTAAATAATTCTCTATATTGTTGCCTCCTATTATCCCATACAGTAGTAAGAACAAATGCTTGTATCCACCCCTTCATTTTACACTCAGTCCCTCATTGTAGATCACCAAATATATTCCCAGGTTTCTGTTATTTCATACTCACCTTATTTCACATTCAGTTGGGACATTAGAGTGCCTTGTTTTATTCAAAGTATGTCATGAAACAAGACCAGACTGACAAAAATAATGGTGGCCTGTTATTTGGAATAGTTTGGAGGAATCAACTGCTCCAGATTTACCAATAACACTGTACCATCCCCTTAACTCTACAAGCCAATAGTATAAGACAGATTCACCGGGAATAACATATTTTGTCATGCTCACCTTTGCCGAGCGGAGAGTAACAGGTTCATCCTCTGAGTGTTGAGCGTGTAGTTTGGGATGTGGGCGTGGCTTGTCAAAGGTGAAGGCTCCCCCTCCCTCCCCGGTGCCAGCCCTCACTCCCGGGGAATAGGGAGCGGCATCGGACCCTTTACCCGAGCCTCTCTGTTCCCCCCGGCGGTGTTGTTCCCCAGACTGGTGGTTACCCATGTCTCACTTCTGATACATAAATAATGACAAAATATATTATAACACAAAACTATGGTATATGAAACTGCCTGGGAAAAAAATTAACGAGGACAAAATATCTATAACACAAAACTATATGAAACTGTTGGGGAAAAAAATTAACAGGCAATTATGATGAATAGAGAAAATTATAAAACTAATACTGTAGGCATGTAAAATTTAAGAGCCACAAAAACAACCTCCAGACCAAAAATATGAAGGAAATTGTTATGGAACTTCCTTCTGTGTCCCTCTTTAAACTAATATCAAAAGTTGCTCCAGATATACCACCAACACTGTATTTCTCCACATTAATGAGGTGAGGTGAGGTGAGGTGAGGTGAGGTGAGGTTAGGTTAATATTAGGTTAAAGGTTAGGTTAGATTAGGTCAGAAGTTAGGTCAGAGGGTAGATTAGAGGTTCAGTTAAATTAGGTCAGAGGTTAAGTTTGATTATGTTAGATAAATTCAGAGGTAAGGTTAGGTCAGAGGTTAAGTTATATTAGGTCAGAAGTAGCAGTAGGTCAGTAGGTAGTGTCAGGGCCAAAGCTAGTAGGGTCCTAGGGTTCTTGCGCAGGAACCTCAGCAGGTGTAACACAGACATCATAATTACTGCTTATAACACATTCGTTCAACCACACTTAGTATTGCACACTTACAATAATATCAATAAATTAAGAGGCAGCCACAACTTAAAATACCATACATTCCAGACAAGCACTGATATATTTAGGCACTCATTCTTTCCCTAAATCATCCAATGGTATATAGAAAAGTTGTTTGTAATACTGAAATATAAACACTGGTAATAGTAAAAATTTTGAAATCGAGTTGTGGCAACTTGTAAAAATATTCCGGTAATTCTTTCAATAAATACCAAAAAATCGTAGGACCTGTTTTTTTTTTAGAAAAGTATAAAAAATAAATGCAATCAAGGTTGAAATAATGACATAAAAGTACATTACGTTATACTATACAATCTTATATTGGCCTAAGAAGCACAAGTGAAACATTCTCAAGGTTTACTGTGATAATCTACAGTGATAACCTACTTTATATTATTTCCTTGTTTGAATTACGTCTGCAAATCATTATCTATACAACCTAAATGGGTTTTTTAACTCTATTATAACTATTTACCTCCTCTTGTTTCAGTGTAAGAAGATGGAGATGAATAAATTTATCTCCTTCAACAAGGTCCCAGGAAGACAATACTACCCAACACGAACAACACACACTATTCTTTTTTTTATATATATTATAACGTCAACTTGAGTGTCTCTATTATAAATGCCTTCAGCTGTGTTGTTGTCAGTGTTGTCAACCAGTGGGCTCCAAAATTCCTTACATATAGTCTAGCCAAAATTCCCCAGATTTCCATGAATCGCTAGCCAATGTTCCCCAGGATTCGCAATAATCATATTTTCATCTGTTTCGTAGTGCAAATTTGCACATCCAATTCCCTAAATCTGAGATAAATTCTCCATGATTGGCAAGTTTGATTTTTGTGACCTTCTTGTTAGTGATGCCAATGTACTTGTCTACAAAACTAGCCCACTAAGCCCATATGTATGTATGTATTTGCAAGTAGTGTAGAATAACATCAGGCAAATCTTTAGTGTAACAGAAAAAATAAACAAGACCCAGCAGACCATTAGACTTTATTATAATAATGAACATATCAGGAAGTGCCGATCAAACTTATTTAGGCACAACCTGAACAGTAATAGAATCATTGGTATTATTAACTATAGGTCCAATGTGGAATTGCATGCATGTAACTCAGTGATCATTTGATTGGAAAAGATATATAGTAACAATGGTCAAACATAGTCTTATTCCGGCAATATTACCTACGATTATCTAAAGTTAACTGTGTAATTAATGTTACATATTAATTAATACTGTAAATGAAAAGTAAGACTGGGAAAACAAAAATTCTGACTACATTGACAATACTGGAGATGATGGCAATGCACATCTAAGCTGTTTTATAATATATACTCCGTCTGCAAGTGTGGGTTAGATTTAATTTCACTTGTTAAGGGGATAATTCGCTTTTGTTAAATTGGAGCTCCTCGATTCCCCCAAAGTATGCCAGGAAACAACAGGACCAGAAGAGCAAAAATAATGGTGTTCTGTTGCTTGGAATAGATTGGAGGATTCAGTGGCTCCAGAATTATCAACACAAAACTTCATCCTTAATATTCAGTTTAATTCATCAACTTAGCATTCATCAACTAAATTTATATGGCTAATAAGTAGCCAATGTGGCGTGAAACTTGAATCCTTAGCAACCCTGTCATTTGTTATTATCACATGTACTGTCTTACTTAATGTAGGTCTATATTTTGTTTTCCAATTATTATTATTTAACTAATCTAGAGACCATCAACTTGAAAGTTTACCAGTGGGGTTCACGTATTGATAATGGGAGACCGGACAATAACATCAAACTCCAAATATAGAGAAATATTAAGAATCTGATTTAGTTAACAGTGAGCGGGATTAGACCTGCAGCAGTTCCTTGACAAAAATGCAGCAGACAATAATAATAATGACTGTCAAAGGAAGGCTATAATAAAACATCCATAATAACATCTCCTCACAGAATATAAAATAAATAACCTGTTAGCATTTTTCCTGGGAGTGTAACAGGAAGTAGATAGTAATAATAAGAACTACAACATTTTTATTAACAGGAACTGGGTCAACAATAACTTAACCTCTGCTGGAGTAAATGATTCCTCCAAACTATTACAGTAACAAGCTACCATTATATTTGCTAATCTGGTTCTGTTTCCTAGCATACTTTGGAGGAATTAAAATGCTCCTATGTACCCAAAGTCTATCATTCCCTTTAATATGTTGATCTGCTGCTGGTGGTGGTACGTGCTGCTGTTCCTTCAATATTTATGTTGTTCTGTTGAGGACGCCTGAGTTAGCTGTGTTGGTACATATACAGTATACTTTATACTTAATAATACCACACATACATAATAAACCTTGTATCACTCCGCCCATGTTTTCCAGTGACCTTTGAGATTATACATCTAAATACATAATATTATTCATTATTATTGTACGAAGTCGGTATTTATGTTGTAAATTTGAGAATGGTAGGCTTATATAGGTGTATAGTACCATTAAATAAGAATGTTCTATTGTTTCACATACTCTTTAAATAACTACAAAGAACTCTGAGTTTGCGTGCTTGTCCTCAATACGTTTAATCAGTAATACGATTTACTTCCATTTTCTGAGAAGGTAACTTAATGATGCATAAAAGAAAATGTACATCTTTTAGCAACACAGAAATTTTTAAACGAGTGACTCATATATTTTTCTTTGTGCTCACAATAATAATTATTGATTAATCATTAATTGAAATAATCAGTACCTGAACTGACGTTAATTAGTTATATATATTAACTTTAGAGCTTTTAAAGGGAAACACTTATATATATGTTATAACGTTCATAAAATGTCTTTGTTATGTCATCGGGGATTCCCCTTGCGTTGGCGCCTTTTCCAACGATCCTAAATTTAAATATATAAACACCTTTTGAGCTAACTCTTCATCATAACTTTTATATGTTTTAATGGGATCATTTATGAAAATTATTTAACAAGTTAATTATATATATAGTGAGATAAGTAGGTAATAAGGTTTAACTATGGGATCGCTCAGAAGCCTCGGCAGTTTGTTTACAAGGAACAATGGCGGCGACGCCTCAGAGGTGGTGAACTTGTTATTTTCACGTTTTCTGGGTGTTGCCTGATCCAGCACGAGTAAGTGTGGGATCCGCCTCTCCGGGACCACCTTCTCTCCCCCCCATAATGGGTACGAGGAGCGCAGGACCCCCGGGAACTGGTTAAAATAAGGTTATAAGTTGAGTGACGTCTGAGCACAGGCAACCCGTTTGCCTGCCTGCGAGGGTCATGCATGATGCCTACACCAGATTTTCATAATTTTCTGCTCCGGGGGTCCATTTCCAGTGCCACGATAATGACACTGTGTGGGGTGGCGGTAGCAAAGTGTGTGGGTGGGGTAAGGTAGGGGTTTGGGGGGATGGTTAGCTTTGTGTGATTAGGGGGGCGGGACTGGGACAGGTAGGGGGGTAGGGGGTACATACACCAACTTGACCCCCGGGGATACCATCACAGAGGAGGGGGCAGGGGGGGGAGGCAAGACCATGCACCTACACCAACTTATACATAGGAACTTTTTATCTTTATTTTTAGAACAAATATAATGGAATATTAATGCAGATAATATATAATCCATGTCAGTGTTGAGTCATCAATACACATGTAGTTTGATCATGACAATCTTAATGTTACTTGTGTCATTTTAGGCACTGTAATTTTCATACTTATTCCATTGTATGTGTAGTAAAACTAGTTACTTATGATAAGTTTTGAAATAACATAAATTGTAGGCAAACATTGTCATCAGTTACCATATCCTTACAAATTAATGTTGGGCTGGCTAGTTTTTACAACTCCAAAAATCTTACCTACCGGTACCTTCTCTATTATTGTATCATAAGGAGGATAGAAATATTCATATGTATATACTGGTATAGGTAATTATACTGTAGGCTATATGAAAAGGTTCATATAAACTTAGACTGTAGGGTAACATTGTCTTTAGTTAACATTACCATACCGATATCCATATAGATTTAAAATGATGTGGACCAAAGTTATGCCAATAATTTATTATGACCCACGTTGGTGGAAGTTATTGTCAGGTTCAGTACATTTGATTTAACGTTAGTGTAAGTTGGTCCAAATTTATCTTGCAGAGCCTGAGTATTATCACCATACCGGTATATCATACAGCTTGTCCAGAGAGTTACATAGTTTGTTGATCATTTTGTGGTTAGGAAGTTATAAAATGAAAATTGCAATAATCCCTGAATCATAGGTTTATGTCTTGTATATGAAATCATGAACCTAATATCACATATTATACAAAACCCCATTTATCTATTATGATGTTGCCATTTTTCTCGTATCCTTGACTAACCTAATACTGATTCAACAGAATAGCCACTGTGGGCAAAATGGAAGGAGGGGAATTGGCTCCCATTACATTACCGCAGCCATCCACCGACCTTCCCGATATCGCTCAGTTCCTCAGCATCTACATGTCTGAAGAGGACAGCCTAGCCCTCCAGGAGGGCCGAGCTGTGGGGGTGGGGGGCGTTGGAGGGCCCGTGGTGGTGGGGGGTGGACAGGTGATGCAACATAGTGTGTTTAGCACTGAGCCCCACCATCACCACCACCATCCCCACCATCACCACCACCAACATCTAAATCATCATCATCATCCCCAACAACCACCTACAGCCTCAAGAGACACAGATTTCAGTATCATGTCTCTTGTTTCTCACAATCCCAACAGTGGAGCAGGTACATGTATGTTATTTCTCTTTTGCTGTTTTGTTTTTGGTTTACGTTCATCATTTACATCATAACGCCATCATTATCATAATTTAACATGGAAGGTTGTCATAACCATTAGTAATACAATACTGTACTGCATGAGAGGTACCGGTAGTCTTGAAGATAGCTTTTATAGTTCTTTTTGTGGATGTGTAGCTCAGGTTCATATTGTATTAGTGTGAATAGCACTGTCATGTTCTTAATTTATAACATGTACCATACAGTCTCCTCTAGTTGAGCATAAACAAGCACTTCTCAAAATCTGTGTATTGTTTAAACTGTTAACACAGCCAATACCACTACTCGGTAATTAATTTCCAGTCATGGTACACTCTCCTCTCTTTTTATGCGAGTTTAAATTATGCGAATTTGAAATAGTGCGTATCATGAAAAAAAAAAAAAAATGCAATTTACATGAACTCTTACAATAACATGAACAAGGAGGCTCGATTTTCAAGTTAAAGTACCATTATTTCTTATGGAAATGTACAATTTACTTTATGCAAAATTCACTTTATGCGACCCCTTCAGGAACCTAACCTACCATAAAAAAAGAGGAGTGTACTGTAAATATATATAAAATAAAGTTTTAATATTCATGCAGATTATATACCTCCAACTGGAAGGCAAAACTGAAGGAGACTGTTTGTTATGACATAATGGACCCATTGTTTAAAAAGGTATTCCCAAAGTTTTTCCATTTCCATCATAGAAAATTTGCATTGGTTTGTAGGCTCTGCCCTCAATTCTTTATAATTTAAATGGAAAAGTTCATTGTTATGTGTGTTAAGGTTATGGATCCATTATGTACTGGTATGTTGCATTATTTTCTCTGTCCTTCATTACCATTGCTGTTATTAGATTATTGGTACTGGGTCTTTAACATTTGCACATTTATGTGTTATAATGAAATATGCATGTCTGTAGTTAGGCTACCCAACTTCAAACATACTATAGGTGATGGATAAAGTATATAAGATTCTGCTGTAGTGTTTAATATTTTGTGTAGTTTTATTAGTCATCAGTAAATGTAATGACTGCAGAGTCCTGCTAAACAAAGGTACAGTTCCCAACACTTCCAAAATAAGATAGTCACCATTGTCATACCGATACTTCTCCAAGTGTAATGATAACAAAGATGACAATGTAGGATTCTATATGTATTATTGTAATAGTCAGCTACTGAACTTCATATGGAGTATTTGCAGCATGTAAGATTTTTTTTTTTTTTATGAGGACTAAAGACTGAGAGCGCGCTTACTGTTGTCACATACGAAACAAAACAAACAAGAGGTCATAACACATATCCAATTTAGTTTGAGATTTGTAAGAACATGTATGTATGTGTAGGAGGATTAATGTAGCCTTGCTCATTCGTTCCTTGTATCTCCTTAACTTAACCAATTTCTTATCCTATCCTTTCTTGTTAGCGTCATATCACCTAGCTAGACATAATGTAACTTATTCTTTACGCTTGCTATTTAATCCATCTAACTTAACATACAATATTATACCATTCCTTCCTGTTTCATGCTGTCTCTTGCCTAACTTAACATTACCTAACCGGCCCTTCCTTACCTTGTTATCCTTTCCTTATGTGCTTGACAAGAAATACCATCCAGGGAGAGGTTGTCCTGGTGTTATCATTCTTCTACTAATTTATTTAGTTATTTTATTTATTTTGTATAATTGCCTGGTGCCCATTTTTCTTTGATACCAAATCTAACCAAGCATGATCCTGCTTTGCTTAATATGACCAAATGTAACCTCACCCGACCTAACTAACTCAGGCCTTACTATACCTAGTCTAACCTAACCTAACTTATCCTTCATATTTGGATTCCTATGAATTGCTGCCTTGTCCCCTCATGGAATCTCCCCATAAAGGCTGGCTCACCTAACCATCTTATGACCCATCAATTATCAAGTAAAACTGCAACCAAATTTCACCACTAACTCCCATCATGTAGTTCATGATTATGTACCATTATACTGTCATAGCTTATGTATTTTAATAAACCCACAACTAAAAGAGTTGGAATTCAAACACACTCACCCTAGACTGAGAGTTTGCAGTCAAACAATGTGAGTCTTCTTTTGATTTTTTTTTTTTTTTAAGTTGAATATCATTACGTCAAGATTGTTTATGGTTTGATTTAAAAACTTTTCATCTGTGAAAAGAAAGTTTTTGTTTGAAAATATGAAAAGAATAAAGTATATTCCTGCCAATTAAGTATGAAGTAAGATACTGTACAGTGATTAATGTGATTTTGAGGCTACTGATTTCACCCAATTGCAAAATTTTTAAAAGCGCCCTGGATAGCAACGAATTACTTCCAACACGCTGATGATAATTTAACCATTATAGAAACTCATGAAGACTTGTTTGTCTGTGATTTATGAGTACTTGGAACCAATGTTAGTGGCTTGACCTGATTTATTTCCTGGTAATTTTGTCAAGAACAGTTAGTACAGCTATGATAAATGCTGCATTACCGGTATATAATTGTTTGCCAATTCAGAGAGTGTTTATAATACCATTTGGTGGGTATGTAGTATGACAAAGCACAGCAGCACCAGTAATGTTTGTTTATTTGAATTCTAACTCTTTCATAATTTGTACACCTATTTATCCATCACATGTACGGTATATTATCTGTCTGTGTATAATTACTTTAGTTTTGTATATAATTTTCAGTTGATCTGTGGTTCCTTCTATCTGTTTTATTTATCTGTTGCCAGACGCCGCATCCCATGTGGGCTGGCCAAGACGACACGACCTCCAAGCATCCCTATCCCGGCTGAGCACACACCCCTCCTCCCACGGTACCCTCCCTCTCTCTTGTACACATCCTTCTCTCTCTCTTTCTCTTGTACACTTCTCTAGCTCTCTTTTCTCTTCCATTCGTGTCCCCCCTCACCTTCCTTTTTCCCTCTCTCTCTCTTTTTCTTCTTTCCCGCTCTCTCCCATTATCTCTTGTGTTTAATTTTCCTCTATTTCTTCCACATTCATCCCACCCCTCTTCTGATCCATCCTCTGTCATTCATGCATACACTTCTCCATCCCATTCTTCCTTCCAAGCAACTCTATCCCCATTTATCCCTCTCTCCCATCCCCATCCTTCTGTCCTTAGTATACCCCTCTACTTCCCTCTCCTAATCTCTCGTTTCAATCCGTTCTTCTGTCTGTGTGTAAAGCGTTTCCGTTAATTCACCAAGTAAATATTCCCTGTTTGTTGCTTATTTTCATACAGTTGTCAGCTTCCTGTTTGCATTGATATTTCCTTTTGGTGTCCCTTCCATGTCATCAGAATACTTTATTTGATTACATACACTGATAAACACTACTGTATATGAGGAAATTACGATGGTGAGGTTTCGCATCTGCAATCAATTCTTGCCGTTTTGGATCCTACACATCTGGAAACCCCTCAGATTCAGAATGGCTATCTATTTCTGGCTTCCCACCTTAACTCCAACTCCAAAATTTACTCTAGAACTGTCCAAAAACTCCCCTTGTCCTGAACTTATGGACTTTTCACTTTTCTTTTGCACTACTTTTTTCTGAGGGTTTGAGATATATAACTTTGCATTTGGAAATTTATGCTTTCGGGAAAATCTGCCTTTTCCTTCAGCTGGCCGGAAACTGGAGAATTTTCTGTACTGTATCCCATTACTGTAATCTTAAAAGACCTTTACTCAAGTTTTGTTTGATGTCCAGTTTTCATTTTTGTTATACTGACCATAGGACATGCAGTGTGAAGCTTAACCTTGCTTGCATAGTGATGGCACAAAAAATACATCATATCTACACCTTAGGAATTATTGCCTGAAAAGCTACTAGTGTTACAGTTGTATTGGCTTCTTTGTTTAGTGTTGTTTAATCATCCTTTTATAAAGTGTGAAACAAGAGTACAGTATTATCTGAAGTATACAAATCTTGCACCCATCACCCTGTTCATTTATATGTATCCTTTATTTTTTTTTTCTGTTTTGTGGAAGGGAGTTCTGATTGATTTAAACTGTAGGTTAATTGTTCCAGGGTTCACATTTCCTGGAGGGAGGACTGGCAATGGTAAGTGTACCTGGTAGTAGTCAAGTCAAATACAAACCTTATGAGAATATGTATTCTCTTGTTGAATTGGTGGGCTACTCATTCCTCCAAACTATGCCACAAAACAGATCTTCCCATTATAGTAACATTGAGGTGGTCTGGTAAAGTTTTGAGGAATCAGTAGCCCTCCAGTTTGACAACAAGAGAGTATCTCCTTAATCAGTATAGATTATAGAGCATAGGAAGTAAACAAACAGTTCCTGATTGTTGTTAATGTATCAGAAGGTATTCACAGGAGAAATAATTAGAGGTGTATAATTTAATTTCATATTCATTGCAAATGAAAGTTTTGTAAAAAAAAAAAAAAAAAAAAAATTATGTATTGTATACTTTATTGTTGTTGTATTCATTGAACTATTCTTATTTTATGTATATATTTTCCAGCTATTAGTTTAATCTTCCTTGTGATAAATTATTATATATTTATAGACAAATTATAATTCATTGTATTTAATTGTTGTGGTATTATTTTCCTCCACCAATTAAAGTACTGTTGCTTTCTCTGCCAGCGTATAAACCCATAGTAACCTTCACAGGATCATGAACTGAACCACCCAAAGAGTTTATCAATTTGCACTTTGGATATTGCAATTTTCTGTGGTGAATGAGTTTATTCAATGGTCATCTTTTTATTGTTCTTCTAGAAATGCTTGGTGATGGGACGGTACTTTTGTTGGCACATGTACATTTTTTCCAGTTAATAGTTTTCTCCTGTATGTGATATTTGTAGTAACTAAATGAGTATTTCTGTCTACAGTTGGTGAACCTCAGGTGTTCAAGACATACCCAATGGCCGCCCCTTTGGCCCCGGCCCCAGTGCTGCCCCGACCTGCCCCAACTGCACTCACTCTTCCCACGGAAACCAAGCCTGCAGAAGTGAAGCGACCCACTGCACCACTCCCTCCCAGCCCTGCACCCAGTACCCCTAGTGTTACCCCACCAGCTGTCAGTGCTCCCAGTACTGTTTCAGGAACTGGAACTGGGTCTGGTGGAGGAGGTGGAACAAGAGGTGGGTCAGGGTCAACATCAGGTGGACAGGATCCCGGCAAGAGACACGTGTGTGAGGTTTGTACCAAGTCCTTCTCCCGCTCAGACAAGTTGACACTCCACCGCCGGACTCACACCGGGGAGAAACCATACGGATGTTTCTGTGGAAAGCGCTTTGCCCGCAGCGACCATCTCAAGATCCACGCGCACAAACACAAGATGAACCCAGAGGTGCGACGGTCATTGTTGTTGGAGGCTCGTAAATCCCGTGGCCCCATCACTGCCACCTCCACCACCATCACTTCTCCATCTACCACAGCCCCAACTCCACCCAGCCCTATCACGCCACATCAACCACGCCTGGTGGACGCATCAACACAGCTGGGTATTGGTGACAGCCTCTTGGTAAAGGAGGAACCTGATGATGAAGATGATGAAGATGAAGATGATGATGATGATGATGGTGACTCTGGGATCAGGCAGGAGTGTGGTGTATGTCACAAGGTGTTTGGTTCCATTTACAAACTCTCACGGCACCTCAGGACTCACACCGGTGAGAAGCCGTATGTATGCTTCTGTGGAGACCGTTTCAGCCGCTCAGATGTCCTCCGTATCCATCAGAAGTCTAAACACTATTGCTCTTCAGACCAGCCTATAGATGGTGCAAGGGAGGGGAATGTAGGTCATTCAGGATCAACAAAATCACACAATAAACCCAAGAAGACCATGAAATCAGATGGCATCCATACTTGTGAGTATTGCTCCAAGGAGTTTAAGGCTGGATACAAGTTGACAGTTCACTTAAGGTATCATACCGGTGAGAAGCCATATGTGTGTGACTTCTGTGGCAAGGGATTTGCTCGTCGGGATCACATGAAAAAGCACCGTAAGATTCACTCCAAATAGCTTCAAGTGTGCTCCCAGCACTCCCGCCTTTCCTCACTGAGATGTACACGGCAGCAGAGTCGAGCCAGGGAATACCCAAGGTTCTCTGATGATGCCCACAACACATGAAAACCCACACAGGATGTTTGTATGGGTACCCTGGATCCTACAGTGGTCTGACCTCAGGTACCTATATACTCTATGTATGTCGCTCTGACAACGAGGACAGGAGTTGGTATTGTAGAGGAATCAAAGATGTTGCAAAAGTAAGAAAAATGCACCTATGACTTCAAATTGACCATGAACTGAACTCCCCCCCTCAGAATATTTATGTATGGAGTGTGGAGAGAGGATGACTTTTGTTTCTCCCAAGTGTAGTTCCCAGCCATTTCACAAACATCCCTTATGACTGTCAAAACAACCTTAGTGAATACATGTATCAGTTTATAGATTTAAGGATCATCTTTATCTGTGTGATGCCAGTCAGAACATAGATGGAGAGGGGGGATGAAGACTTTTATTAAGATGGAAGCAACATTATTGAAGGGACAGGAGATGATGAAGGAGTGAGTGTTGCACAGAAACCTCTTTCAGAATGTAATTATCCTCTTGAAATGCAAAAAATGGGGAAGTGTTTGGTCTAATTTATGTATATCTGCCGTGTGGCTACAAGAGTAAACATGGTTACTTTATAAATAACTTATTGGAATAATAATGGTGAGGAAGGTGGGATTGATGGGAAGTGATATTGTCTTCATTACCATGATGTCTTGTGAGGATTTCAGCACCCAGTTTAGTCACCAGCTATACCCAACCTTATCCAGGGAAGGAAGGGTGTGCAAAAGTTACGGCACTAGGAGAACAAGCCTTGTGTGTGGCATGACAGAAATCTATCTGGTTATAACTGGAGGAAAGACTGCCCAAGTATTAACAGTGATGTTTGGGAATGATAAAGTGATGTTGATATGCCAAGAAGATTATATGTCTGAAGATGATTTTGAGCAACATACCTGCAAGCAACAAACATTAACCTCTTCAATTGTGAGACTCAGTGAATCTTGAACCACCTGACTGTGACTTGGACATTTGGAAATCATTGGTGGAGAGCCTGCTGGGAGAAAAGTACATTGAAAATACTGGCCTCCCATTTATAGTTCTCTATTGATAGTTTTGTGTGTTATGAATGGTGGGTGGTTCTGGTGGTTAAAATGACTCTGCATATGAAGTAGAGAGTGAAGGGAGAGAACGGTGACCTCGCAGATGACCAAACTATTTTGTGTTGAAGTAACAACTCGCTCTTGAATTGGGAGAGATGGAGCAAAAAGAGGAAGAAATATTTAGAGATACAGAATGAAAGTAAGAAAAGAAAAAGGTGATTTTAAAGGTAAAATGAAAGTTAAAGAAAGAGGATATGATTGTGGAGAGAAAAAATGAGTGAATTCCAGTTCTCTAAAGATCTACAGTTCCCACTTTAGCCACATCTTGATGGGAAGGAAAATATTGAGAATTGACCAGTGAAGCCTGTGTTCTTTTCCCTTGGGAATAAATTAAGTTTTTATAAAGTTAGGCATCACCATATCAAAATTCTTCAAAAGAGAAATTTGTCAGTCGGATTCTGCAAAATTTTAAAAAGTGGAGCTCTGTGAGGTTATTTAAAAGTGAGATGTAGAACAGTAGCAGTGTGAATGAAAGAACATTGTGGCTGCTGCGGTCTACTTGGTCCAGACCTGCATAAGACTGGAGGAAGGATAATGACATTGTGGCAGGATGAGAGGTGATATAGAGGAGGGACAGTAAGCACAAAACACAGAGATATATGTGAGGTGATAGTTATAAATTGAGGTGTACGACAGTAATAATGTGAGATAATATAATGATGACATTGTAAGGTGAGACAGGGGGCGGTGACATTGATGGTGGCTGATTTTTTATGCCTCCAGGAAAATGTCAGATAGCTTCAGAAAAGCATTCAAAAGGGCAGTCGATGGCTTGCAGTTCCCAGTGAATATACCAGAACTCATACATACATACATACATACATAATGTTAAGTGATAATGTGGAAGTGTCAGCAGTGAACCCACCTGGAGACTTAAGGGTTTAGGTATACCTGTGTTGGTATTATCAAAAGCAGGAAAGAGTTCTGTTATATTCATTCATAGTAATGCTTCATCCTATTCATTGATGCTGAAGTAAATGATGGTATGTAGGCCTAGCTGATGTAATTACTGATATCTTGAAGAATTGTAATATAACTACTGTACCAATATTTACTCACATGAAGGGATAAGTGTTACACCTTTTTCATGTTGTGATAATACTACTGGATGATAATTACAGTTTAAGGAAGGTGTAACACCAATCATTGTTAATACCATTGCAGGTATGATATTCCTTGGGTCATAACAGAGTACAGTAGACTTGTAGACCTAAAGAATTGATAAACCAACTCCCTGAATGAGACACTTACCAGGTGGTGAGCGTTCTGGCCTTCCAATATGCAAATCTCTGACCTCCTCTGTGATTGTGGTGGAGAGCGGCAGCGATCACGGAGACACGTAGTGCTAGTTAGATCTTCATCCTGGCACACACACACACAAACACATCTCACATGTCACCGTTCACATGTCTTTTTCCCTTACTAGAGTCTTCTCTTACACACCACCTTGTTGGCTCAGGCCCCCACTTTTTTGCGTTGCATTTGATATTTTTTATCTGCTGTACACAAATAGCAAGCATTATAAAAGATGAGGCATAGTTTCAGAGTTTATCACTGGCAAGATTCCCATCAGTTTTCTTGTAGTTAATTACAGTTTGTGAGCACCAACATTTCACATACCGGTAGGAAAGGCTTATATATCTTATATATCCGGTATATTGGATTCCGGCTGTTTCACTGAAATGTGATTATAATGATTGATTGGAACAGTTTGAGCTGCCACACAAAAATTGATGAAATAAATAATGGGTTAAAATCCAAACAATGTTACTGTATTTTCATACGTGCCAGATACTAATTAACTACCGAGATGTTTGTGTGTATTTATACTTGCCTCTTGTAGTATTTTTCGTCAGTTCATGTTTTAATGATGAATTTGTGATGCTGTAAATTCAGCCTTAAAATATTTCACTACCTGGTAGTACTGTGTTTATTTGTATAGTTAGTCAAAACATCATCTTTATAAACTTGTGTTACACAGAGAAAGATTGACTTTAGTACTTAACTAAGTAATGGCTTGATTAGTTATTGGGTACTTGCTATATCCAAATACTATTACTATATAAGCCATCTCACCCACTTCCATATAAACTTCTGTGTATCTCTTCAGACTTATCCGCTGACCTTACAAAGACAGATAGAGTTGAACCTTATAGTCCCAGATCATACTAACTAACTTATCATGTAAAGATAGTGTTTTGATTGACAGTATAATTAATATACTAAGCTCTCAGGCTTGCCACTCAGGATTTGGACAAATGAATGGTTCTGCTATCAGACACCATCAAACACCATCCATACTGATAACTGTTTAACAGATAATTACCCAATAGGAAACTTAACCAGAAGCACAAAATAAGCTAAATGCCATCAAATTAACCCGAGAATATTAAACCTAGGCACCATTGACTTAGTAAACACTATTAATTGATAAATTCCATATACTTGGGCTAAATTTTTTGGTGGCTGCTGATTGCTTTCAAACTGGAACAGGAAATTAATACACTACAGTACCTCATTTTAAAAAAGGGTCTGTTTTGTGTTACTGTGTTGAGAAATCAGTAGCTTCCGTAGCCTCCTTCAATCATAATTATACTGAGTGTTGTAGATACAATTAATTTGCTTAGTATAAAAACAGTTTCTCAACATCTCTCTTTCATAATGTTTCCTTCACAGCTTTCTGAAATAATACCACAACTATAAACATGAAGACTATAAACAGTTGAGAAATGAAGATAGCATCATGCTGTGAGGTGACCAGGGTGTGTGTGTACATGTGTGTGTTTAGGGTGATTAGCTTGGATCCCATCTATATATACATAAACATACATATATATTTTTCCCTCCCCTCATGTGTCTGCAGGTTTTAGTCCTCTCCTTTTGAGAATACTGTATTTAACGGGAAATATTCTTGTTGGTGAATTGGAGGGATACTCATTCCTCCAAACCATGGCAAAATGGATAACCTCAATGTTACTAATGGAGTGTCATTTTCCTGACATAGTTTGGGGTAATCGGTGGGCCTCCAGTTTGCCTTTGAGAGAATAACCCCTTTAGCTGTGTGTGTTGTGTTGTGGCTGGCTGAAGTGGAGAGGGATGTGTAACTGTCAGACTAAGGAGAGATGGGTAAGGTGGCTAAGGTGTGACTACATTACTTTCATGTTAATGACATATATATAATTAATGCTTTCTGGCAACAATCAATTCAAGCATCCAGATAGGAGGATTTTAGGAGCTCATGAAAACCAGCTTAAAGTAGAAGTCTTCATTTTTCTCCAAGGCATAAATATTCACTGGTTCTTTCTTTTTTTTCTAGATTGTGGAAAGCTACACAACTCATACTCATTGTAGGAAAAGTTATTACTTTGCCAAATTTAACTTTTCTGAAGTAGTGCTCATAATTTTATCCATTTTATGTATAATTTATTGATACTGATAACTGAGGTTTTAGAGGTTGATGAAATGTCTAAATTTTAAATACACTGCTTTGAAGTATAAATTTATTTAATTTTTATCACATACAGTATACTCTGACCATGTTTGTCAAACAAAAATATTTTTTCCTTGACTTGTGCACAACATTCTTATTAATTTTTGAAAGCTGAAAATGAAAAAGTGGATAGCCAGTTTCGAGGTACATTATTATATAATGTATAGTCGGCAAAAAAGTATTGGAATCACCCTTGCATTGAAATTAACTATAATTGTCCATAGGAGAGTTTCAATACTTTTTTTGCCAAATGTACGTACATTTCCAGATAATACGACAAAACATTTATGGACAGAATAGCCTAACTAGTCATTCTGTTCAGTTGAACATATTGTTAAGTATGCAGAAAAGCCAGTGTAAAGTAAATTTATACCAACAATGTAAGTGTTTAAAGAATCATTCTTGTGTTGATTACATACCAATATATTTGTGTGTTACTAATTGTTCACTGAGTTGCCATTACCACCGGGGGATGACATTGACTGACCTAGAAACACTGTGATGAAAATAATAATCAAGCAAGTGTGACCATGATATCATAAATAGGCAGTGTAACAATGTAATCTGCGTTTCAGTTATTTTCCACTCGGTTGTCGATGGATCAGAATGTTTCGGCTGAGGATTGCACCAACTGTTTTATTTATCGTATGGTCTATAGATCATTTAGGCATTGGTACACAGGGGATCCGATTAATACACAACACATTCAAATAACTGCTAATGTCAAACACGAATATCTCGGTGACCTTCGCTCTGTTGTCTGGAATGTTTCACGTACACATATGATGCACCGATACTTTTATGATCTATAGTACATCTTTCCTTGGGCAAGCTTATTAATTAATTCTCCCACTTCTGCCAGACCTCACTCGCCACGCATTAGGGAGTTTTAAAAGAGAACGTTTGTGTACATACAGTAGTTAGGCAGTGTGTGTGTGTGTGTGCGTGTGAGTTTTCATTTACATTTACGTTGTGGGGACATATTTTTTGCTCTTGAATTCTTTTTACCCGTGTGTAATTATATTTTTTATGTTGTTGATTTAAAAAAGAGGGTCCTTGTGGCTTGGTACTGTATAGTTTTGTTGTTGCCATTGTTGGTTTTGTTTTCACCTCCTCCTTCCTTGATTTGTCAGTAATGTAGTGTTGAGTCATTACTGGTCGCATTGCTACTGACTTATCTAACCGTTAAATTGCCACAGACTCTCATTTTCATTTTTTATCTTTGCTGTACACGTTTGAATTTTGGGTCATTTTGCCTAACCAACTTCTCATATGTGACTCACATACAAGTTATAAATAGAACTTACCACAATATTCTATGCACAGTTCATTTATAATAAGTACAGCATACTTAATGAAATAAACCTCCATTTTACTGTAATACTTAATTCTACAGTTACTAGACTCATTTGACTGTCAACATATTTTCCTATAGTTGACTAAACTGTTTTTAATTTAATGTTGCTTATTCAATTGCAATTTTGACTGTACAGAATATTTACTACTTCTCTTGTTTGATTTATCACTGTTACTGCAGCTATAGTCTTTTTAAAATTTAGATTAAACTATCATTTTGTTTTATCAATTTAATGACAGCTAATGTGAAGTGGGTCAAAATGTTTATGTTAAACCCATTTCATTTGATTTTCATCCTTTACCATGAATAAGCTCTAATTTAGCAGTTTACATTCAGTCCAGCTCTCATTTACTAAAGAACATATTTGCTTTGTGCCCAATGCTCATTTTGTTTGGAATATTTACCACAATTCGACACTTCTCCTTATTTACAATGAACCCATTTATTGTGTAATTCATCAGTTCAACTAAACACTCATTTGGCCATTGTTTACGTTGAACCTACCTGGCGTTGCTTTGTGCTACGACAGCTATTTACTGAGAGGGTGAAATGAAACTGACAATTATTTTCTATCCTGTACAGCTAATGATAGGACTTTTAGGTATGTAAGGAAACCCCACTAGAAGTTAAGACAAAACTGCAGAGGGGATATTATCTTAGGTATTAAGGATTTACTCTTTTGAAGTGATGATACAATGCCAGTCAATGATGAACATATTGTCAATGATGAAACTAAATTGGTGTATGTGTGTGTGTGTGTGTCTTTCTTCACATAGGACTGTACGGACAATATTTGTGTTTGAAAGTGATTAATTTGTTTTAACAGGAACATCAGATATGTATGCAAGATTTGGTTCAAAAGAGAGGGAAAGTTATTAGTGTAAGTGTATGTGTGCACGGAAAGGAACTTCCACTTTCAAAGAGATGATGTGGTCAAAATAATAGGATGTACTGCACCCTCTCATATTTCCTTGTGTAGTGCAATGGAAAATAGAATAACACTATGTAGATGATTTCATTCAGCAGTGGGACACTAAGCAGTTATTGATGATAGTTATTGCAGCTTTATATGCTTTAGAAAAGATTGCATTAAACCTTTTTCCTTAAGTTGTGATATTACAGCTGGAAACGAGAAGGTGATGTTAAGCTGCTGTACCTCAAAGTGTTTTAAAAATGCTGCCTGTACATGATTCTCTCTCTCACTCAAACACATACAACAAACAGGCGTTGCCAGACTTTTATTGATGGTGCACAGTCATGCCCAACAGTCCTGCAAAGCCTTTAGGTGAAACGGCCCTGAAAAAAATTATGCAAAACCGCAGTTGTTTGCCTCGGTAAGTTTGATTCATAAGATTCACATAAATGGCCCACTTTGATTCATCTGATGCAAGACTATTGATCATTACTGTACCTGTTTGTGGTCATCTATGTAGAGAATTGGAAGCTTAAGGACAGTTGAAAGTTCCATTCCTCTCTCACTTGAAAACAAATTAAGCGCTGTGTGCCAGGATGAAGTGATGTATATATGTGTGTGTGTGAAATGTTGACTGGTATTGGTGATATTCTCCTGTCCTTCCTACCCTCTCTACTCTTCCTCCTTGTCTCTTACCATTCTCTCTCACTTCTCTTCTCTCTCCTGTTCCATCTGATATTCTCTCTCTGATTCCTATCCCTCATCTCATTCCTCTCTCTCCCTTCCTTTCCGTTCCTCTCTTGTTTCCTGTCACACTCCCAACATTCTCCCCTTCCCCTCCCTCTCCTCTCCCTCGACTATTGTCTCATCCCTACTCACTCTCTCCATTTATCCCTCTATCCTTGTAATCCTCATATTCTCTCTTTTCTCTCTGTTCCTTACTTTCCTTCCTCGTGTCCCTCCCTCCCTCCCTCCGGTGTGAGCAATACTAGTCAGTAAGCAATACTCGTTGTCTAGTCATAGCTGCCCTTCCCTCCTTTGCTCCCTCCTTCATTTCATTTTATTTCTTACTTCCCTCCTTTTTTATTTAATTCTTTCCTCCTTTCTTTCATTTATATCCCTCTTACCTTTCATTTTATTTCTTCCCTCCTTCCTTTAATTTTATTCCTAACTTTCCTCCTTTTATCTACTTCCTCTCTCCTTCATTTAATTTACGTATTCTCACTCTCATTCATTTACTTCTGCCTTCCTTCCCTCCCTCCCTTTATTGCCTTTTTCCCTCTCCTTCCTTTTGTTTACTATAATAGTTCCCTCTTTTCATTTACTATAATAGTTCCCTCTTTTCACTCATTTACCAGTACTTCTTCCTTCCGTCTCCTTCCTGGCATTTATTTTTTCCCTCCACATTTCTTTCACCAACCCCAATCTTCCCTCTCTTCCTTCCATCTTTCTTTTCATGATTTTATTCTGCTTCTCGGTCATTCTTTCTTTCACCCTTCCTCACAGTAGACCCTTAACAATACACTAATAAATTCTTGTATCCACCACCACTTCAATTCACAGCAGACCCTCACTTAAAAAACTACAAATATTCCCCACCTTTACTTGCCCATTATCACACACAAAGATTTGCTGAGTCAGATTTAAATGAAAGGGTTTTAATTAATATGTCTGTGTTATATCGAGGGCTTACTGGACTTCAGATTCCCGCTATGTATAATACAAGCCAACACAATTTTGCCTCCCATATTCCCTTTAAGCTTTCATATAATTTGTATGGCCATCCTTCCTTCCTGTCTTCCCCATATCCTTTTTTTGCTTTGCCTTCATTTTTGGACGTTTATTTTATTTCATCCTCCTTCATTCATTCTATTTGTTAAATCCTTTTCTTCATTCATTTATTATCATGTCTTAATTTTGTGTATTTATTTCATCATTACCTGTCCCTCTCTATGTTCCTTGTTCAGCTTATCTTCCCTTCCTTTCTCATTTAATATTTATCTTACTCTTCCTTCCTGTGTAAGTCTTTCCATTATTCAACTTTGTTCATAATTTTTTTTTCTTTACCTCCATCCTTTATTCTCCAACCCAACATATTATATATACTGTACATTTTTCTCCCTTTTCATTCATTTTCCCTCCATCCCCACTCCTCCACCTCACCCTCCTCCTTACACCCTCTCTCCCTTCCTGTCATCCCAGCTCTCAACAATGTGTTTAATTTACATTACTTCTTTTATTAAACAACTTGGCTTAGGTGATTCAACAATACGTTCTCAATCCAAGGTTTGTGATGACTTAGGTAGATAAGTAGGTAGGTAGGTAGGTAGGTAGGTATAGGTAGATAGGGTGTAAGAACAATGATACTTCGATTGTGGTATAACAGGTATCCGGATAATTGGAAACTACATTATGATGATTACAGAAAAGACAAAAAAAATGCTTTGAAAATTCATAACAAACAAAATAACTACTTGAATATTGTAATTTATTATATGATTTAATATTGTAAAGTGATAAAATTTACCTAATGAAAGTTATTATGGTAGTGACAAATTGTAATCAGAAGTATGGTAATGTGTATTTTATATAAATTGATATAGTTGATGCAGTTGTTCAAAATAGAAGCTAAAGGTAAAATGAGGTTTGTGGATAGAAATTTCCACTTGACTTTGTTTATAAGGCTGTCCAAGGCATAATTGAACTAACAAACACCATCTCTCTCATGGCAATTATTAGGGGTGAAATCATCATCAAGAAAAGGTTCTGGTAATAGTTGGTCATACCAACTCTGGAGGAAAATCAAGCATATGAACTCTGATTGTTTTGATTTGATTTTAAAAGCAATAATGTTTAAAATGTTATGCCAAGGTGCACTTTGAATATCCTGGCATGCTACGCTATGTCAGTAGGCAGCTATTAAGGTTATTGTTATATTTGAGAAATCACCATTGGCAAATCTAAGGATTAATCTTACTGTTAACAGAGCAGTGCTTCCTAATGTAACGTGCAGTTTTGGCATCCCTTCAAACATGAGCCATTCCCTTTCAATTCTTCAAATATCCCTCCTTTCATGCTTACAGTCCTTCCACTCTATTATTCTCTTCCTCATAGTACAGGGTCTTTCAGACCTAGTGCAAGCTTCTTTCTTTCTCTTCATTTCAAATCCCAGCCTGCTATACAATCAGTCATTGATTACACTGATTTTTTCTTTCCATGCTGTACTAAAATGTGTGTGTAAAAATTGGTAAGTCAGTTATTGGTGTTTCATCAACAATTTATTCAAGGTAGTGCCCATGCATATGCATTGTACTATGGTATTATAATAAACTAATGTAACTGAGATATTTATGTAGTCAATTTTCATGATTATTGGTTACTTAAAGATTTTAGAGAAATGACAAGATCTTGCTGTACAACATGACAGAGGATTAATAACTGATAATGTTTGTGATTATTTGATTACTGTCATTAACGTAACAAAAAATATTACCCGTCTGACAACGAAAAGATGCCACAGTTTGGCTGGACATCTAAACTGCAGTGAAATAATGATTGCAATGGTTATTTATGATAATATTAAAAGCTCACGTCTCTTAGTTCTTGATAAAGTTATATAAACAAGATGTACAGTACAGTAATATGAATAATATAAATTTGACTCCTAATCATGTTGTTAAAACATGGTTTTGGAAATAACAAAACTGTACTGTACCTGAACTACTAAAGATTAAACTTGGACTGTTGTTTGTTGCCTGATGTTAGTGATGTGTTGACATAAAATGGAAGCATCATAACTGCTGTAATGTGTTCTTTGACTTTGGTTAATATTGTGTTTATACAATCGAAGTGTCATTGTGAAGATGTTGGTGAGGTTACATAATGTGATGGCAGTGACACCTGTTCCTGCCCCCCAAAATAAAGACATTTATTATCATTATTATTTTTGTAAAAATTGAGATCTCATTATTTTTATTATTATAATGACAAGGATGATAAATATTGAGCTGTATAATTATCATTGGCCGTGAAATTAGTGTATAATTAAGTGTATTTATAAATTTAGTTATTTAATTCAGTCTACAATAATTTTTAGAGACTTAGTGATATGTAAAACTAAGTGGCAACTCTTAGATGCAGTAACTGAATAGATAACCATTGTAATTACACTAAAAATGTACTTGATTTTATTTCCCATGTTTCTCTGTATTCTCCTTTGAAGCTGTTGTATGTACAGTACAGTTTGTGGTGTGAAGTTATAGAACAGAGTATTATGAGAACTTTATGTTAATATGTGCAAGTCTCTCTCTCTCTCTCTCTTTCTCTCTCTGTTATTATTAAAAATTTCTGTCACCAGAACTCAAGAATGAAATAGATAGAAAGGGAGAGAGACGTGTGCAAAAAGGGCGGGAGGGAGGGAGGGAAAAAAGGGAGGGAGACGGAGCAATACTTAACTAATATTACTTTTCTCTAGCATAGCCATTTATCAATTATGTAAGTTTTCCCCATTTGTATAGAAGGAAATAAAGACATTTTCTATACTGGCCCGATTTTACATACCCGCCATTATATTGTAGTACAGTATTTTACAATTTGTGTAATATTTGTTCAACACTCTTAATGCTTGTCCAACACAAGATATTTCATTAACACAAGTGCTGTTACATTGCTGAGCACCACCTAAAGAATTACAAGTGAGCAAATTAACTTTTCTGGTGCTTTAGTTCATGAGCCAGTGGCAGCCCCAGTCCATTTTATCCCTGGTCCACTGAGACACGTAACCAGCTTAATTCTTATCTTTATTATAAGAAGAAAACTTAAAACATTAACGCTTTATCTTATCTTTTTATCTTTTCTCTTATTAGGCCCTTCCTTGCTTTACAATGTTATCTTATGTTCTATATGACATTCTATACACCTGAGAACTAATCTTGGAATAGAGCAAAATAAAGCAGTAAAGAAGATTCGCAGATCTTATTTTCCCACTAAAATTAAATGACATCTTCTACCTAATAGTGAAGATGTTAACACCTCTACTAAAACATAATGTCATCAACCTAATAGTGAAGATGTTAACACTTTCTTCTCTCTACTAAAACATAATGACGATGTGACATAATCCTTCTCTGTATGGGTAGAGAAGATGTGTCATACCTGAACACCATACATCACAACTCATTTTCACTACTCACAACACATCTCTACTACTCACCACACACTTTCTCAACCCACCACACATCGTTACTATAGTATACCTGCCACACATCTCTATACTAACCACCATACATCAGTTCTATCTTCACTACGTAATACATACCACGTCATCACTACCGACAGACTTGCATGAGATACATCTTCACTAATCATCCCTCAGTTATCTTATGTGACTGTTATTAGTTCCAAATTAACGACATAAAATACCATATAAGTTGATGGTCCTAAGCAGATAAAGGAATCCAGGATACCTAGTAGCATTATTTATTTGTTTATTTAAACAATGATTGATAAATTACGTAGACTTACAGCCCGGGTACTTTCTAGTCTAAAGGTGCAACATTGGATTCCAGCCTTGAACGTTTTCTGCAGGTGAAAATTCTTTATCCATATTGAATGAGAAATTTGGGTGACAGCAATGAGTGACAGACAGGTCATAGGATATCACTAAAGATAATTATGAAGGGTGTGAGTGTGGAAGTGAAAAGGGGACTAATAAAAAATATTTTACAGTATATAGTACATGTACTGTACTGTATTATTCTCCTGCTAACACTGACATAATATGCGTCAGAGACATAATTATGGAGTAGGGCTCATCAGTCTAGAATAGGTATAGTGGAAATGAATTACCTGAGAGGAGCATATGTGGACTTTCTAGGTGGGATGAAAAAAGTAATGACCAAGAGTGTGTATGATAATGTGGTATGAGTGAGAATAATGTTGGGTGTGGTGTGGTTGAGAGAGTGAAGCTTACGTAATAATACATACATTGAGGCGGTTAGGACATGTGGAGAGAATATGAGAATGCAAGATGAGAAGTTTGTAAAGAAGTGGAGTTGTGCCACCTGGTGTGAGGTAGAGACCTTATAGACTTTTTATAGGGTTTCTAGTGTGAGGCAGACCTCCAGTTAGATGGCAAAGTACTAATATTTTACAGTAATCAGTAGATATTTACCCCATTACGTAACCGAATTGAAAGTCAACAGGATATTGCACAAGAACGTAAATAACATGCTGCCAATTAGATCAGGAATTAAGTAATTAAAGAACGATATACTTGAGATCGAAGTTATAGCCTACTTTTATTATGGTATAATTAAGCTCATCCATTCAGTTAAGTTCTAGAAAGAATTAAATCCATCGTCATTAATCTCTTGTTAGATACGACCACGACCCAGTTACTACTTCGTGAGTTGATAATCTATGAAAAACGGAAATACTGTACTTTGTTGTTGTTGCTGAGGCTTTATATTCTTTTTCATATCACAGCAACTTTTATTAGTGCTGCCTCTATAAACATTTGTACACATATTTTGTAAACGCAGGTCATTTTATCATCATCCATCCATATTTCCCCACTTACATCCCTTTATACAAAGATTTCAAAGATACACACATAACTGATAACATGTGTTTTCTTTAGCGTGTTTCCGGGGAGATACACCTGTAAACAATTATACATTTTTTATAACCTTGATTCGCTCAAACAATTCTAATGATAGTAGCAATGGTTAGAAATAAATGAACATGTTACCATTACAAATAATACGTATAAATGTAAATTATATAAGAGATATGGGTTGATACAAGATGAGGGGTGACGAGCCTAAAATCAACCTACCCCTGGGATGTAAACAAAGTGGTGCTCGGGGTCACGCTGCTTTCCTTTTGTGTTTTAATTATTTCCTTTCCCCAGGGGTCCTAGAAATATGCCGCAGGTGACGGAGGAAGCGGCCAAGAGAGCTGAGGAGATTAAAAATGAAGCCAACGAGCATTTTAAAAGTAAGTAAGGGTGAAAATAAGGGTGAAATAAAGGCACCACAGTTTTGTTTACCTGGGCCTATACCGTAAATCTGGAACAACTGAATCCTCCAATCTATTCCAAACAACAGAACACCATTATTTTGTTTAACTTGGGCTTGTTTCCTGGCATACTTTGGAGGAATCAAGGCACTCCAATATACCTAAAGGGAATTTATTATCACCTTAAGGACCCGGTGATCGTGTACGAGAATTGGAGGCTTCTGATTCCCCCTGACCATGCCATGAAACAAGTCCCTTCCATATAATTATGTGTGTGTGTTTCGAGACAATATTTGAAGGACTCTTTTACCTCTGATTTTCTGACTACATCACAAGGGTCCCTTAACTTACCGAAAGTATGAGTATTTATTAGAGGTGAGGAACTGAGGAAAGAGGATGGGTTAAGCTATAATTTTCTCCAAGTTTTCATAACATGATTTCGTAGTAAAAGTTTATAGTGTTATCTAATAGTTCATGCTGTGATTTGAGCATTTTTTACAGTAGTTTCAGTAAATATTGAAAGAATTACCATTATAGCGAATGGTTTTTCTACCTTCATTACCCATTATTTAGACCATTCTAAGACTATTTTCTTCTATGGCATTTCCTCCGCAAATGCTCCTTATTCAAATGGGGCATTTTGAAATTAGCCTGACCCTACCTAACCTAGACCACAGCAGACTACTGGGACCTAACCTGGGCAAACTTTTGGGAATTAACTTGGCAAACTACCGGGAAATAACTGTGGTAAAGTACAGGAAATGACCGGGGCAAAATACTGGGACCTAGCTGGATCTGACAACACTGCTACAAAACGGTAATTCTTTCAATAAATACCCTATAATTTCGAGGGAGAATTTGGGAATATAAGGATTTACACATCTGGAATCTTCCAATGAGTATCAATTGCTAATTAAGGGACCCTATGATATACAGTATTCAGATAATTGGAGTTATATGAGTCCTTCAAATATTGCCATGAAACACCACCAATATGGAAGGAGCTTGTTTCATGGCATGGTCAGGAGGAATCAAAAGCCTCCAGTTTTCATACATGATCACAGAGTCCTTAATGTGTGTTAGAGTATTCTAAACCCAACCTTATCTGGAACTGGGCAGATAACTGAGAATTGAATGCATCATAGCTCATTCAAAATGGAAATGGTACAATATAATTATAGAAAAGTTGTATTAATTGTTATGGATAAGTCTATTGGTCTTTTGTTTAATACCATATATTGTCTTAGTACCATATGCCCCTTATGAATTAATCTATCCATAAGTTGTTTAATCCCATATTTTGTCTTAGTATCAAATTATATTTATGGCTGGTACTAGTTTAGTTTATTTTTGTTATTATGTTATATTGTACTATATTGTATATATTAAATAATACAGTATGTCTCCTAACTATCCATGAAACTACTTACATCCCCTTCATTACCACAGAGCAACAGTACGAACGTGCCATTGAACTATACACAGCAGCCATTGAATTGGATGACAATACTGCTATCTATTATGGCAACCGAAGTCTGGCTTACCTGCGAACTGAGTGCTTTGGGTATGCACTTGAGGACGCATCAAAGGCATTGGAACTGGACAAATCATATGTTAAGGGATATTATCGTAGAGCCTCAGCTTATATGTCTCTCGGGAAGTTCAAACTGGCTCTCAAGGATTATGAAACTGTGAGTAACTGGCTTTAATACTTTGATTGATCACTAGCTTATTTATCACTTTCAACTTAACACTGGCTCAGTAGGTTACAGTACTTAGTTTATATGGTAATCAATAAAAAAAGATACATGTGTCTTATATACTGCATAATACAGTACCGGTATATCACCCCAGATATTGATGAAGAAAGAAGTAAAGTGGTTATTATTTTTATTATTCAGCCTTATTATTAGCCTAATTATTGTTTCATTCCTTTTCCCCCACAGGTCAGTAAGACGCGGCCCAATGACCGAGACGCCCGGCTAAAGTTCCAGGAGTGTCAAAAAGTGGTGAAAATGATCATGTTCCAAAAAGCCATTGCAGTCGAAGAAAACACCAAGACAGTCGCACAGTCCATCGATCTACGGTCCATGGGTGTGTATGTGTAGATGTGTGCATGTGTGTATGTCAGAGAGAGAGAGAGAGAGATTGTGTGTATGAGTAATTTAATAACTGTATGCTTGCAGGGTATATTTGTTTGCATATGTTGGAAGTTATGATGTGTCATGAGATATATACTGTATTACTGTATAATTATTCCATGTAGCAAAGTAATGTGTTTATGAAATATTGGAGAGTAAGGTTAAGAGTCGGATATCCATTGTTGCAGTGATTGAAGATGACTATGAAGGTCCAGGGCTGGAGGAAGGTATGGTAACGGAAAACTTCATGTTGGAGTTGATGGAACACTACAAGGCACAGAAGAAACTACACCGACATCATGCTTACAAGGTCAATATTTTACAAGTGTTTAGTTCTTTAGATTTGATATTATTTTGGTTGTCCCCAACTGCACATTTCAATACCCATAAATAATAGTAATCATCATCATCAGTTGTTAGACCATTGCAGGAAATCTTCAATTTCCAGCAATGCCCTAAGAGTAAAACAAAAAAAGCAAGCTTATGTATGTAACAATATTTTTCTTCATAAGGAGAAAGAAGCACTTAACAGGAACAGTTAGAGGAAGGTAATTAAACATCAGATTTAATTAAAAATGTGAAAATTGATAAAAGATAAAAAAAATATTGATGATAAAAATATTATTGGCAATCATCTCTCACCCCAACACAGATTTTGTTAGACATTAAAAAGCAGCTCATGAAACTGGCCACACTAGTCGACGTGCCTATACCGGATGGAACAAAGTTCACTGTGTGCGGCGACATTCATGGACAGTTCTATGACCTCATGAATATCTTTAAGCTCAATGGTCTCCCCTCCACCACCAATCCCTACCTATTTAATGGGGACTTTGTGGACCGTGGATCGTTTTCCGTCGAGTGCATCTTTGTGCTCTTTGGGTTCAAGCTCTTGTATCCAGATCACTTCTTCATGTCCAGAGGTGAGGGGATGTTGTGGGTGTTTGTTGTCATGTCAGAAATTAGAGTGTTGATTTGGATTAGTTTGTTATTTCGATGTGCTAAATATTTGTATGGTTTCATGTAATATACAGTATGTGTTTTATTCTAGGCAGATTATGTTTGAAAAGGCATAAGTCAAAATAAAGGGGAAAGATGGATGATATTAGTATTCTAGAGTTGATCAGTTGTGTACAGGTATATGAAAGTTGTGTTGATCAGAGTTGTGTTATGCATATTTGATCATCCTAGGTATCATCCTGCAGAAAATTAACTGAGGCAACAACACTTTTATAGGAGAGTTTACATCACCTCTGTGTTGTCCTATCAGACTAGTGATATGTTGGCATATAATGTTGCAGAAGTGAACTTGAGTCACCCCTAAGTATGAATGTCTAACCTCATCCATCTCTAACATGTATGTATTGAAACTTTGGCAGGAAACCACGAGAGCGTAACCATGAACCAGATGTACGGGTTCCAGGGAGAAGTAAAGGCGAAGTATACAGCTCAGATGGCCGATTTGTTTACAGAAGTGTATAACTGGCTGCCCCTTGCACATTGTCTCAACAGTAGGGTCCTGGTTAGTCATGAACCTTCAGATCATTGTAACACTTTATTATTAACCCCTTTTAAAGAAACTTAGTGGAAATTATAATGTTATTTCCTGTACCTGACTCTATACAAGCCTCGCACTTTGAAGAGAGGGAGAGAGAGTCTGTCTTCAGTAATGGCATAGTATTCTTGTCTAAAGTCAGAATATTATCTACAATTTAATCATTCTTAAACAACCCACATTTGCAGGTAATGCATGGTGGTCTCTTTTCGACGGATGATGTCACCTTGGACGACATCCGTAAGACAGAACGCAACCGTCAACCTCCGGAGACAGGTGGGTGACTACTTGAGAAAATTGTTACTATAAACCATTAACTTAATATGAATAATTACTGTACTGTGCTAAGGAAATCATATCAAACCCAGCCTAACCTTATTGGAAATAAACCTGACTTAAAGCTGTTGGCAAGATGATTTGTGATGCATATGATGGTGTTGTACTGAGATGATGGCTATGTAGTGTGTATGTGGAGTCAGGCCATCATATGCACCATGAATGTTCTTGAATATGACCCATAATCTCACACCTGTGTTCCCTTCTCTATGATGGTGTGGTGTACAGGTATCATGTGTGAGTTGTTGTGGAGTGATCCAATGCCGGGTAAGGGTCGGGCGCCCAGTAAGCGAGGTGTTGGTATACAGTTTGGCAGTGATATCACATGGAACTTTTTGGAGAAGAACAATCTGGAGTACATCATCAGGTCACACGAGGTCAAGAGTGAAGGGTACGAAGTCACTCATGGGGGAAATTGTATCACTGTATTCTCTGCTCCAAACTACTGGTATGTAACTTATGTATTATGTATTATGTGCAGCAATTGTTAAGTTATGAGTCAAGTCACTATACTAGTACAGTATATATAAGTCATGAGTTAAGTCAATGAATTGTTGGTAATTCACCTTGAACTAGCTTATGATATTACTCTTGAGGAACTAACTATATCTTAGTTTCTAAATTAGGGAACTATAATTACAAACTGTTTTTAAGACTTGTAATTCTAGCTATATATGGAGAGTTCAATGGGATGGGCAAGACATCAGTGGTGTACAGTACACGTATATTGATTAGGGTGATGATTGAGTGTACATTATATTGTGATTTCTTTACAGTGACACAATGGGCAACAAGGGAGCTTTTATCACCATGACGGGGGGTGACCTCAAGCCTAAGTTTACCACATATGAAGCCGTGGTAAGTTGTGTTTTTTTTTTGGTAGCTTTGTCATAACTCATATCTTCCTCACACACACACACACACACACACCTCCACTCAACACTTTACTTAGTTTGATGGAATTACAGTAAAGGTATTGTGTAAATTTATATTATTACAGTACTGTATTTATATTAATTGTTAAATAATTAATGTTATGTGAATGGTCATTATAATCCAGATTAGGCGCCAGCACTTTTATTGGTACCGGTAAGTGTTCCTCTAGAAGTAATTAAATTGTACAGTAGTAGGAATATTTGGGAATTACAGTAGTAAGAAAATATTTAAGGTCGCTGTTTTAATTTTTCTCTCTCCACAGCCCCATCCTCCAGTCAAACCCATGGCCTATGCTAACTCCATCCTCAGTCTTTTCAGTTAATAATCTCTCTTTCCTCCCTTATCTCCCTTTTCCCTCTCTCCCTTCTCACTGTCCTAACTCCTTTTAGTAAATGCACTCTTTCTTCCTTCCTTTATCTTCCCTCTCTTCTCTCCTTGTTCCTTCCCAGTATATCACTCTTCTTCCTTCCTTTCCTTCCTTCACTGTTCCTTCCAATCCTCTCCCTCTCTTCTCTACTCTTCCTCTTTCTTTTTGTGATCCTCCTCCTCCTCTACTTTTTATTTTCATTATTACTCTCTTTTCCTTTGCCGTTCCTCCTGTTCCATCTTCCTCTCCATCCTTCTCTATGCCTCTTACCTGTTCTCCCTTCATTTTCCTCCTCCTCCTCCATATATTCTTACTCCATCCACTCCTGCTACCTACCTACTTACTTTCCTTCAAAACCCTCCTCCTGACCCTCTTACTATCCTCCTAAACCCTTCCCACACACCCATACCTGCTCACCTCAACTGCTGTCCCAACCGCTGTCCTGACCACTGCCTTGACTGCTGTTGGGACTGCTGCTGGCTCAACCTGACCTGATACCCCAGTGGAAGGCTCGTCCATAAGCCTCTCAGCCAACCAATGCCAAGACCTGCAGTGACTCGGAATGCCTGTGCTGGAAGAAAGTGCTCTGGGTGCTATTATTTAACTACAGTACTGTACTTCTTTGAGGAAAAGTTCTTTTCATCACTCAGATCCTATTATTTTGCAATACAAATTGAATGATGAAGAGACTTTTTCTAAATGAAAAATGTTGATATTATCACCCTATGAGTTACTATTGTTGGTGGAAGGAATATAATATTGTACACGGCTTGCTATGAATGTTGATATACTGGTATGCCATGAGGCTGAAGATTGCTGGAAAGAATATGCTACAAGGCTTGCTATAAATGTAGGTACAAGAAGTAGGGTTTGCCATGAGGCTGAAAATTGGTGGAAAGAAATGCTCATTGACTGGCAATTCACTGATACTGTATTAAATGCTATACAACAGGTGACTGGTAAAGAGAAAACAATGACCAATGACTGATAGAGAGTGTACAAGGTAGGTGATTGGTTGAGAGTGAAAACGTGCTACAAAACCGGTGATTAGTAAAGTGTAACGAGATCTATCATTGGTAGAGAAAAATGGTGGAAAAATATGCTCAGAGATAATAGGTAAGAAACTGGTGAAATGAAGGAAAGTTCCTGTTGGAATATATTGTACAAGTGAATTTGTGTGAAGGATAAATAAATAAACCAGGATATCATCACATATAGTCTAGTGCTGCAGCAGATAATGTCTACCATACATCTTTTGGTATACCTGTACTTTGTTCTGTTATTCTGACAGATGATGGTAATTTTAACACAAAGGTTGGTGTTACAGTCACAGACAATAATAGTTATACACATTAGCAAGTTAACAATATACATTTGACAGCTTCCTCAATGTACCATACTGGGAACATTGTACATTTAACAAATATCAGATGACCATCAGAAGCTGATTCACCAATTATATATGTCCTGTATATAAAATGGATAATACTTGTATTAAATTATAGAAATCTTGTGGGAAATGAAGAAATTGGGGCATTTTTAGATGCAAGTAAATTATTTTTAAAATAATTAACAGTATTTATAAAAATAGCACAGCATTTATTTTACAGAGATGAGTGGTCAACGTTCCACCCTGAACTCATTTAGTTGCTTTTTACAACAGATAGGGAAACACAGGGTTGGGGTGGTCTGGTCTTGGCTACTCATCCCAGCCAAGAAATGTTCTAAAGTGGGTGGAAATTGTTGTTGATATTCTTCAGGCTGTCTGGCAGAACAGCCTTCAATCCATGAAGAGGCACTGTACCTGCGCAGTGTTTTGACTTGTAAATAACAAATTTCATGAGTAACTTAACGACATTTTTATGTTGCTTCCACACTTCAAATAGAATGTTATTGTATTTTAATCTTTGTGTTTTGCTCCATTTGAAGTTTTCTTGTATCTTTGTTGTTTGTTTGTTACGTTGTTCTTGAGACTTTCTTTTATATACATGACTTTAGTTCTTGCACATTTCTTTTTTATCACCTTCACTTGTTCAGTTCATTCATTCAGTGCCAACAGAATGTTATTTTAATTAGGCAATTTTTATTACTCTAAAGTTTTCTTGTTTCTATTGTTGGTGATAAAGATCAAAAGCAGATATCAAAAAGTTACATTGGCTAATGTGTTTGTGACTCCTAACTAACAAGGTTTAAAATTCCATTTTTTTTTCTTACAACAACTCATGAACCATAATGGTTAAGTAATTGAACTGACAGTTAATGTAAGGCTGTACAAGTATATACAGTAGTAGATAATTCTTTATGGAAGAGATTCCTGGTTTATTTTATAATCCTTCACCAATGCCCCGTGTAGATTTCCCTCATACATCCAGGTAGGCCTACCATAGTTAATATTGCCAATGTTCTCTTTCTCCAGTTGTAGACCATGAAAATATGAACTTGTGTTTCTGTACACTTAATATTGGCTATTACTAAAGTCCCCCAGATGTGGATCGCACAGATAGGATCATAATATCAAGCTTTTTCGAGGAGAAAGATTTTCGTCGCTCAATTCGTATTGTAAACAATACGAATTGAACGATGAAGACTTTTCCTCAAAGTACTGTAGTAGTTTGATGATACCACCCCACCCATAGAAACATGGCTTCACACTTTAAGGAGAGGAGACTAATACCACTAAAAGTCCCATTTGGAAGTGTGGGTAACTTTACCAGACAAGTTGTACTGTATTATAAACAGAAAATCAGGTGTGAAAGAAAGAGATGTTACACTAAGAATGTTTGTTCAACCGGTGAATTGGGACTTGAGTGCTCTGATTCAGTTAATCCCAAACTGAGATAAAATGACTGGTGTTAGTGCCATTGATTCAAGAAGAATGCTGTGTGTCAGAAGGTTTGGTAACTGACAGTTGAGTATAGAATCATAATTAATGTGGTCATCTGTTACTATGTCAGAAATTGTGTTGAACATAACTGCCATAGAATCATAACATAATAGAAAGAAATGCAATATTGTTTTATATTCAACACAAGATGTGCAAGTCTACTTTCTCCCTCAATAATTTTGATGATGTCTACAGGATTTCTGACGGGAACATCCGTGGTGTTGACGATGGTGTGGTACTGGTACGATGGCTCTGTAGTGTATCTATGGAGTCATTATACCAGTACCATGCTAACATCAACATGTATATGGCCCCAAATAATTATGACCTGTGGATTCCAACTCTCCTGACACAGTAGGATGCTGTTCATGATAAGGCCGTTAGTGTTAGGGTTTGAAGTAGCCAGTTAAACCGGTCACATATTTTTTTTATCTAGCCAGTCACTAATCATAAATGTGAATTATGTATATTTAATTGTTGAAACTGTACATTAAGATACCAGGGAAGTAAATAAATAAATAGACTGTAATTTAGTACCATACTGTCCCACTCCTGTAAAACAGCTTCACACTAGACGACATAAGACTTGACAAATCATGAGTATGTACCTTACTGTATTCAAGAATAATGTGTGTTGGCAATATACTGTACCAGGAATTAATGTAGCCCAAATATTATATAATAAATTTGGTCACCTTTGGTTTGGCACTGTATCTTATCTAATAATTGCATTCATATTGACGAGGAAAATTTTAAACTTTAAAATTAAAAATGTTTGCTATCCTTGTAAATCGGTTTAATTTTATTCAACATTAAGGAGAATTTCATGTTAGTGAAGTGGATGACTACTGATTCTTCATACTATGCCATGCAGCACAGACCCTCTTAGTGACACTAGGGTTATTCTGTTTCCTACTATAGTTTGAAGGAATAAGGAAACTTCCGTAACACCAACAAGAGAGTCTCCCATGAAGTACAGTATATATTTAGTGCATTAATATGTCCAGAATAATTTAGTTCTATAGGATATAAAAAACTTGCAATATACTAACATGTCTGATCTTTGGTATACAGTTCATATTCTTGAATTTGGGGCATAAATAAATGGCAAAATATAGGCACTGTAAAACTTGAGGTGGAGCTTTTACTGTATTGGTATTTCACTATAGCTATTCAAAGCAACAAACTGAGTTGGAGGAATAATTCTTTGTACACTGAGGGTCAACAATTCTGCCCTGATCTGAGACACAATATGAATCTCTACCAACTGAAGTGATTCAGGAGGAGTGGGATGAGAGATAGGTAGAGATTTCATATTGTATCTGATCAGGACACAATTATTGACCCCCAATGTATCGGTTGCAATTGCTGAACCTTTTCAATATTCACCATCATATCAGAGAGGCATCAGATTTTGAGATCATGACTATGCTGTTGTGATGATAAAACACATTTAGTATGTATGAATATGTTATGTCTCAGATCATATAAGAATTATTTAACCTTTTTTGAAGTTGGGTAGGTTCTTCCTTTCACAGTACTGTAGTGGAATGCCATCAGTAAAGGTTTTAATTCAAATGGTGTTTACTATTTGCTAGCTCTTACCTAATAGCAATTGGTGGTTTTATATGTTAATGTAAATGCGTATGAAATACAACCATGTGGTGCAATATGTTTTGCTCACTGATGCATTTTTATGAGAATAATGGCCAAACAGAAGTGTGAAATACAACTGTCCAATGGTTTTGTTTTGACATTATAAAACTATTCTTACAAATTAGTTTGGCATTTCTGCTAAATAGGCTCCTGAAATGGTTTCTATGCCAGTGTTATTCTGAAACATTACAGATCTTTGAAGAAAAATAAGATAAACTGTAGTGTAATATATAGAAGATGTTTGGCACAAAGATCATTTCACATTTGGTTGATAAAATACTGTTTGTTAATCACTCCTCTGTAGAAAGCCATTAACTGTCCAAGCAGTGACTGACAAGTGTGATAACAGTTGGTATAATTAATGTATTTTTTAAACTATTTACCAGTGTGACAATAAACTGGCCATACAGAACTCTAGACAGAACCATCCCTTGCTGGACACAATCTTACTTATAGACACTTGACTTGTTAGAAACACTCACTTGTATTTTGTAAGCTAAAATATACTCTACCCAATGATTTTTATGTTGTTCTTTGTTGTCCTTTGGTTAAATGTAAGTTAGATGATGTAATAAGTTATGTAATGTATAACATTTATTTAGATAAGGTACTGTACAGGTTGTAGGTATTCACAGCTTAGATTATAGAGTAATAAGGATTGAACTCTGGGTTGTATACAAGAACATTGGTGGTACAGTCATGAGCACTAATAAGTACAGTCATCCCTCCGCTATCGCGAGTAATTGGTACCGTAAGTAGCACGTGATAGCGGAATTCGCGATAGCGGAATTTAATAACTAATGGGAATAATTGAAATTGGTTCCCAGTCCCTCATATTTCAAGAATTTTCCTCTCTAAACATGCTTTTGTTTACTAATATTTCTTTGCATATAATGAAAACTAAAGTAGATTAGTAAGAAAATTGCATTTTTAACTTAATACAGTGGACGCCACAAGTACAGTAAGCGTGTTGAGTGTTGTGGTTAGGTGGTGCGTAAATGGATAGGCCTGACTGACCTTAGGGACTAAAGATTAATGATGAAAATTGGGATAGGTTCTTATGTCTCTCGAAAGTGACGTTTTTTTTTTTTACTATGAGACCTCAAACACGATGGCAATTCATTAAACATAACAAAACGTGTTCACATATGGAGAGTCGGGCGTCTGATTCCGAGAGCACGTGCCAGAGTAGGATGTCTAGTCACTCACTGTAGAGTTAGCTACCAAAATATTAACTTAAAATTATTTTCAAAACGATTGCATCCATATAAAATGGGTGGCGAAAATAAGTGAAGCATATCCAATGAGTTTGTATACAAAACGAGCGAAATGATAATGAACATGTTAGGAAATTATATCACTCGTCTGTGAAGTGTGTGTGTGTGTGTTCCCACCACTTCTCCCGCCCTCCTTCCCCCCCCCCTACCCTCAGTATCTCCATTCCCCCTAGCCCAAGGTCAAGGGAATATAGGCCTAGCCTGCCTTGTCACCGTGTGTGTGACTCTCGTGTTTAGTAATTACGAGTTAAACACCAGCTTCAACACTCAGTCATGCCAGGTGGTGCATTTACAAAATGGAAAGCCATATCCTTCCATATAAAGAAGGAAGTTATTTCGGTATTTCTTGGACAGAAAAAGAAGGAAACACTAATAACGTATGATTAATAAAATGTAAACAAACGATATCACGCTATCTTCCCCCTTCCCCCCTACCACCTCCACTACTACCACGCATGGCATCGATGCCAACGACTCATTTCAGTCATGAATCGTCTTAATACAAATTGTTATATGCATTTAATATGCTTAATACGAATTGTAATATACATCCCTATAGGAACGACGTCTTATATCGACGTATTGGACATTCTATACCAGACCGAGGTGTAATTAGGCACAGATGAAAAAGCTTTATCTCCACACATTGTATCACTAGTTAACTCTCTTGTGTTAAACAAACATAGGGTTGATAAGCAGGGCTAGTTATAAACCCACACAGTCTTCATCTTTACTGCTGTAACACCATGTCATGGTAAACATGGCTGTCAGTCGAGTGTGCTTGGTCAATCACACCGCCAAATTTGAATGTTACGTGCGCGATAGTCCGCATACGGATGCGCTATAGCGGATGAAGGTGAACTTTTCACACATGCGCGATAGTTACGAAACGCGAAAGTGGAACCCGCGATAGCGGAGGGATGACTGTATACAGCTTTGGTTGAAGCTTTGAACAGTCCATCAATTCACCAATGGAGATCTTATTGTGCATTTATTTACTGTCTTATTACTTATTAGTGCCCGTGACTGTACATACGATAGATTGGTACTGTACCAATACGACGGTTCCATAGAAAAACAATTGAGCCAATGTACTGGTACCACACCATCATATACACTACAAATGTTCTTGAATACAGCCCTCAGACGTATGTAGTGGAAGTATTTATTTATCAACTGTAATATAAGTACAGTTGACCTTCGATATACAGTGAGTAATAACTTTTATCCATCACTTCAATTTACACTCAGTCTTTCATTGAAGCCCATCAAATGTTTTCCCAGGCTTCATCATTTTAAATATCAAGAGCCTACTGGCTACTGTTTGTAGATGAATGACAGTGTGGTGGGTCATCCTCATAATATTGGTCCAGTACAATAAACTCTTCCTGTAATTTAATATAAAATTATTTATATGAACGCTGGAAACATTTTAAGAGTAGCTTCACAGGGAAGGATGACTAGAATCAAATAACTGACATCTTACAACACTTAGATGTCTGTATGGAGCTATGGACGTACAGTAGCTGGTGGTTGCTACGTGTGTCAACTACTGTATGTTCAGTAGATACAGTTGTTAATTTTGAAAGGCGACCATATTCGACACATTTATAATTCCCGCCATTTATAATTCCCGCATTATGCAAACATCATGTCTTATAGTATCATGTTTTTGTTCTTGAATCAACCCAATAATGGTCAAAGAACATATATATTGTGGAATAATTATTTGTAATATATGATGTTATAGAATAATTAAGCTGCTCTAGTTTATAAATATATTAGTGTGTTGATGACCTTCATGTGACTGATACGGAAGCATTCCCGCCATCATAGTATAGATGCCTGAATATGTCAATGTTGATTCCCGATAAATAGATATTAACCAAGTTTTGTAAGATTGAATCCTATTAATGTTATTATGACACAACTTAGTTAAATGAAGAGTGGTGCATTTATTACAAACATTGTTAAATTATTGTAGCATCATATGATCATTCTTCAGTGTCATATCAGATTATCAGAATCTGAGTGCCTGTATAATAAAATAATTTAAGGATCAATAAGTACATATTCAACAATCGTATTGAATATATAAAAATTATTCTTGCACTTACTTTACTATATCAAATTGAAAAAAAATTAGCAGCTAATAAAGACTGAGACATATAAAAGGTTTGAAGAGTGACCGTCATTTGTTATTGGCGAGAGACGCTGAGAGATACATTCTGTTACTTATAGTTCCTTTGGCAAAAGCAGTGTTGCCAGGCACAGAAATATTTATCTGTTTTAGGGAATTTTGAAGTCCACACATGGAAATTATATTAAGATTGTTCAAGATTAAATAGGGAAATTTCTAACCAGACGAAATACCAAAGAGACCGTCAATGTTCAAGAGTAAACAGGGACGTATTGAGGTAAAAGGGGAATTTTTGATGGTGAAGTTTGGGAAATTTAGTGAAGCAGATCTGGCAACACTGGACGTAAGGGAGAGTCAGGTTGACCGGGTACGGCGGTGAATGGTTTTCTGCATCATCGTTAATCCTGATCTTTGGTGGTTGTCGGATTCCAAGACGCAGCAGAAGGCACCGGGAAGATGAGCTATGGGCGCGGACCCCCTGACATCAAGGGCATGACGTCCCTGAAGGTGGATAATCTGACTTACCGTACTACCCCTGAGGACCTTCGCCGATCCTTTGAAAAATATGGCGAAATTGGCGACGTGTATATTCCTAGGGACAGGTTCTCCAGGGAAAGCCGCGGCTTTGCCTTCGTCAGGTAAGAGCAAAATGTACACGTGGTGATGATAGTGATGTTGTGGTAGTGTTGTCAGCATTGATTATTTATTAGTCAGGTGCTAAAGGAATATTGTGTCCAGCTGGCAACAACATGGAGGGAAACGAGGTGGTGTATCGTAACTTAGATAAGGAAGGAATTCATCTTTGGTTGGTAAAGTGATGTGCTGGTGATTCATCCAAATTATACCACGAAACAACAGATTGGTAAATATTTAATCTATTACAGGCTGGTATTACTATGTTTTTACCTTCTATACCCACTAATTTATACCATTCTAAGACACTCGTAAATATTCTACTCTATTGCCGGTTGGTATTATGATGTTTTTACATTATTTACCCTCATACAGTATATAGGCAATATTCAAGCGTTTGTCCATAATTGGGTAAATTTACAGTAAACCTGGGTTCAGTAAAACGTATATATTAGTATGTTTATCACTAATTAGGACCATTCTAAGACTATTTTCATCAATGGTGTTTCTCTCGGAAATGCGCCGTTTTCGAGATATGCCCAGATTTAATACCCCATACAAACTTGGAGGAGATCCTGACCCCTCCTCACTATCCCTCCCCTACCTCATGTCATACACACACATCATCTATGCAGTTACTTTTGATTGCATTTATGCATCACACGGTATGGCTATATGATATCTGGTCAACTCACACCCATGGTCAACTCACACCTGCAAAATTGGTCAACTCACACCTCAAAAAATTGGTCAACTCACACCTTATTGTCCTCTCATTTTAGTGATAATGTTGATATGTTATTTATTAAATTTGAAGATATTTATTATTATTAGACAGGGCCTTTTATAATAGAAATTGAAACTCATAGGTTCTAAAATTATTTATTAGCCTATAATGTTGATAGAAATTGAAACTCATAGGTTCTAAAATTATTTATTTAGCCTATAATGTTGATAACATTACACCATGGGTGTGAGTTGTCCAGGATTCGGCTATATGTTCATGAATATCACCACCACTTGCCAAACCATTACACTTCTTGATGTCCAGTTTGGCAGTTGTCTGTATGAAGTTATGTAAAGATGTCGTGACAGCTTCAACAGTGCCACTCTCCGGCTTGACCAGGCCTAAGAAAGATGTGTTTTTCTTCTTCTTTGAAAAGTTGGGAGATTAGACAACTGCCAATTTCTTCTCGTGATATCAGTACATTTGTCAATTATCAACAAGTATTCACTATCACTGATATCACTGCACAGTTCCTTCTTCATGCAGGGTCCCAGTACTGTACTTGGTATATAAATGCTGTACATTTTGTTCGTAGTGATAGGACTGTTTCTTTGCCAGAAATCTCTTTCACCAGCTCACCCAGATGATCAACTGTCTTAATGCTTGAATGGTAAGCAATGTGGGTGGCTAATTTTAGTTCATTAATTTTCGCACTATTACTGATACCATCGTTCCTTGTTACACCAGACTGAAACAGTGTTATCATATTTGAGAAAGGAATTGCATTTTTCTTATATTTCTCCGTGGACTTGTAATTAAGAAGGTCAGAGTGAGGAGCTCTAACGGTCGTGTTGCAGAATTTGAACGCTGCAACAGTGTTATCTCTGGGCACACCTGCAATCCAATCTTTTGAGGCCATCTTTTTCCCAGTCTTTCTTATATTTATTCCATACTTTGCCCACTTGCTCATATTCACTAGAATGTTTGCTGACACTGAAGACAAGTCGCACACTGTGTTAAGGTGAGTCTGGTCTAGTTGGATGTGAATACAGGAAATCCGAAAAAAGTTTTTTTTTTTTTTTTTTTGTCTAATGGATGGGTGCCGGCAGCCCACATGATAATCTTCTTGGAAAGAGGGGTGAGGTCACTCCTTGTTTGCACACCAGCCTAGCGATGGTCAGGGTATGTCCCCCGAGTGATACTTGGCGCTAAAGCAAAATGTTCACTTTTTTTTTTTCATAAGGAAGCCGCAAAACCCGCGACTCTAGAGAAATAATGGTATAAAAATTTTATTATATAGTGAAAGGCGTATTTTCTCATGTAAACAAGGAGGCGGGAGTGACTTGAAATCTTGGAGGGGTATTGCTGTTGTGACACTTTTAATATCAATAGATCAATCCTACTTTAATGACTGATTGTGATATATTGTGCAGGAATATTTATCATTTACATATATGTTGCATCCGTTTCTTAACATTCCTGTATTTAATGTGTTGTACTGGTATTATTTCACTTTATTTTGTTATGTTTATCCATTAGTAATGACTGTGATGTGTTATGTAGGTGTATTGCTGATCTTCATACTCTAATGACTTTGTGATGTGTTTTATAGGTATTATGACCGTCGTGATGCAGAGGATGCTATGGAGGCAATGGATGGAAGGCGACTGGATGGACGGGAGCTGAGAGTACAGATGGCTCGCTACGGGCGGCCAGAGACACCACCACACCGTAGGAGAAGGAGACGGTACTTATGAGTGGTATTTTTTACTTTAGATAAATGCCAGAGTCAGTATTATAATTGACATATTGTGACTGCATGTGCTTTCATTAAAATAGATTCATGGCTAGTGGAAGGTTAGATGTTAGAATTTACCAGAATTGTACATGCATAATTATGATGGAGATATAGGGTACAGTATATGGAATAATTGGTTCACATTGACATTCATTAAATATTGAGCTTGGGCATTACAAGCAAGATTGTTGAATCTTATACTGTGTTCACTCAATCAAAAAAGTATCGCACATTACTAGCATGAAACATTCTGACACTTAAAGGCGATAGCTACTGAAAACGAACCTTCCCGAGGCATCATGAGCAATCTTTTATAGAACCATCTGACCCCACCTGAGCGATACTTTTTTGATCGAGTGTACCTCCAGCTGCCATTTGAGTGTCAGGAATTTTTTTAATAAGTCTAGTATATATAGTAAAGGGGGTGGGTAGAAAGCCTGTCCCCTATTCTTGCACCCCCTTTAACCCCCCCAAGTCTGTCTCCCTACTCCTGCACTCCCCAAGCCTGTCCCCTACTCCCACATCCCCTTAATCTTTTTTCCTCAGACTTCCATTGTTGTGTCATGTATGTGTTGACCCATGGCTTTACTTTATCAGTTCCAGGTCTAGGTCCCGCTCCAGGTCACGGTCAAGGAGGAGGAGTCGTAGGTCCAGGTCTCGTTCCAGGTCCCGCTCCAGGTCCAGGTCAAGGAGGAGGCACTCTCGCTCCAGGTAAGACTGAGAACCTTTCCTTATAGGCAACACAGTTCACTTTGAGTCATGCATGTTGATTAAAATGTTCACATTGCACACTTGGTTCATAAAATGTCAGTGACAAGTGGGATTGATGACACTAAAAACTTTCAGTTATATTGTAACATACTAGAAGGATCAGCTCTCACAACACTCAACCACACCATCATGAACACTGACAATTCAGTAGATAAGAGTTAATAACATTTAGCCTTAACAACTGACATTTGCCAATAGGTCTCAATTGCTTGTCTGAAAATGTTCTTACTAAATTGTACACCGGTACATTCTAAAGTGAGTTTGCAGAACCCAAAGGTAGTCTTACACTAGGCCCACCATTTGACCTTGTAGTAGACACTTCATAACAAGTAAATACCTCAATGGAACTCGGCATAGTGACGAACAATACAGGTTAAATGAGCCGAGGAGCAATCTGACAATGGGTTTTAGAACGTTTAATTGGTGTGCACCAAGGCTTTTTAATGAATTTCCACTAAATGTCTGGAGAAGTGAAAATTTCACAATTTTAAGAAAAGATTGAAAACGTCTGTTTGTAGAGTATTACGAGATAGATGATATGAGCATTAGAAGTGATTATAATATATAATAATATTGAGGGAGGCCCTGTGGAGTGCCATCTGCTGGTGGAGCTGGGCGTAGAATATCTTTTAAACAAACAAACGTGAAATACTATCTCTGATAACAAAAGCAATCCCTTCCCCTGGTTTACAAGCAATTACATGCAATTATCTGTCAGACCCTTGCCAGCATCAGGAACCAACATACAGGGACTCTAGCAGGGTAACACAAAGTACTCTCATTAATATCTGTTTATACAAAGTTATAATAGTATACACCATTAGATATCCCCAGTGCAAGACAATAGTTATTAAAGGCTGTTTGGGACTACAAGCTTGCGGAAAAATTACAGCAGAGACTAGATTTTATTAATGTAAGTAGCACATAATTTAAAAAGTTATCAGAGCATGGATGACTGGGAGAAGCAAGGTGTTGGTATAAAAAAATTCTTCCTGAACTTGTAGAGCTTCATGGTGGCTGTCATTTCTTCACTGGTATTCTTCTAGAATCCTTACATACTCTCTGTCTTGTCTCTTATATGCTTGCTTTACTGTTGTCATTTATGATATTGGAGGATTTCTCTTTGTTATAAAACTCATGCATAGTGGTCTGTCTTCGTTAAACAAGGATTGAAGAGCTGAAGGTTGAGATGATAGAGGTTTGAAGTAATCAGGTTCAAATTAATCAAAACTTGAGTTGACTAAGATTGCTGATGGTGAGGAAGTATTGTTGGGTTGAGTTTTCTTTGGTGGTTGTTTACAGTCTGTTACATGAGAGATATTTGTAAATAGTTTTCATGGTATTTAACTCAAGAACTATACTCCATTCATCTGGAAATGTGTGCAGGTGCCACTTCTACAAGTAATACCAAAGTGAACATATATGCATATCAATGATAGGCTGGCAGAACAGTACTAGTCTTTTTATGGACTGTATATTTGCGATAAATTAGAACTTTTGGAAAACTAAATTTAACAGTAAATAATTTTGGACAAGAAGAATTTCTATGCCAACTTAATATTGAAACACTACTGTATATGCTATAAGCCATGAAAGTGTGCTAAATTGACAACTGTAATATCCATCAATGGGGAGGCCAAGATAGTATTACCACCAGCCAATTATGTGTCCATACATGCTTACCTCAGTGCTACCTGTGCCACCAAAGCTCAGTTCCAATTGAATAGGGTATAGTAAGGTTGGCAGTGGTTTGTTGGTTTGTTTGTTTGAGGTCTTGGGTGTGTTTCATCTGGTTGTTGTTTATAGGTCTGGGTTGGAGTCCAAGCAGTTATTCAGGGGATTAGTTTTGAAATGTTCATGAATTCTGAGCTGATTGGTGATGGGTGTTTTCAGGTCGGGTTCTCGGTCCCACTCAAGGTCACGTTCTAGGTCCAGGTCTGGCAGCAAGAGCAGGTCACGCAGTCCCGAGGATCGTGGGTCCAGGTCACCTCCCAGACCTGAGAATGGAACAGAGGAGGGCGAGGGACCCGGAATTGAGGAGAGCAACATGGAGCCTGAGAGAGAATACCACAGGTCACGCTCCAGGTCACCATCCAAGTCCAGATCCAGGTCACGCTCCAGGTCAAGGTGAGTCTATTCAGGACATAAAAGTGCATGGTTTATATGTAGCTGAAATGAATATTGTGTAACCATGTTCATTCACAATTTTTCAAGTTTTATATATTTATAAATCTTTAGTTTTTTATCTTGTTTAACCTTTATGTAGACAGTGTGATGACCAGTTTGCCTCCAGTCATGAGTACTGACTGTGCAGCTTTAGCCAGCTACCTGTCACCAGTGGTCCCTTAGCAGAGTGGCTGTGGCTGGGAGAATGCTCCATCCTGCCCTGTAGGGATGGGCAGGAAGAAGATGGGAGTGTTATGGTTGACGTGATGTAAATGTTGAAAGAATGACAGAAGGTTAGGGGAAATGGAGAGTTTCTGAAGATTTATTAGATGTGCTGGAGGTACACAAAGGTGGGTAGTACCAGAGTGGCAGTGGAATTTTGATCATACAGTCATAAGGTACAGTATATAGTAGAGTGTATAGTAGAGGGAGTGTGTGATTGAGAATTTAGCAAGATAATGTGGATGACAGGAAAGAGAATAAAATGTATACATATATTGGGTGATGCAAAGATCTGTGAATATCTGAGTACATGTGGAGAAGGGAGAAAGATTATTGTAAAGATTCAAAATTATACGACCTTATGTGTTGCATTTTGCCCACTGTTTTATCGTGATTAAAATCTATATTTATCACACTACGGTGAAATTGATGTGAGACTTAAGTTGAAGACCAACCAGCTCTGGATAACTGGTTACTTATCAAGTTCTTGGAAGGACTGTCTTCAGTAGGAATGGACTGGTTGACGATAAAACAAAAAATCTATTAAACAATTAACATTGTTAATAAATGAGCTGAATTGTCCTGTTACGTAATTTATATGACAAAAAGAAAAATATTGTTTGGAATATAAAAGTCATCAAAGTTGCACATAATGGAAGTTGATGGCTGCGCATCCGTGACGTCACTAACCATACACGTAGGCTGCGCCAACCTTTTGTTACCTTTGAAAGCAAGAGATTGTGATGTCTAGGGGAATTGTGCAGTATTATTAAGCTTTTACGGAGGATATACTTTTCTCCACCACTTATTTACCCTTATTTTTCGTGAATTTTCAACTAATATGGGAAAAATATTGGTATCTTCATGATCAGCAGTGACCATTTTATTGTTTTATATACTTTGTACACGACTGTCAACCAGTCTATTGTTGGAATAGAGGGTACAGGTATTGTACATTAAATTAATAAATCTAGCAAAATTTTAGTTTGGGAAGTTTGTTCTATAGAAATTCAATGCGATCATTATCGAATACTGGTAAATAATTGTTAACTAAGTGGTCTAAATTTCAACAGGTGTTTTTTGTGGAACCTGGGCAATGCCAGGTACTTTTGCTCATTGCCAATACAGTAAAAGTCCTGTAATCCGTATTGCTGGGACCGAAGGTCATCATGACTATTGGTTTTCTCGAACTTTTGGTTGGACCTTCAAATACAAATATGGGAAAAGAAACACAATTTATAGGATTACAGTAAACCCTCGCTATTTCGGATCAATTGAGGGGAGGCCCTTGTTGAGTTATCAGAAGATCCGAGATATTCGAGGGCTTAAATTTGATGCGTACGACTGTCTGCCTGCACACCCGCTCTCAAAACTACTTGTGCTTTCACTCGTATATCTGGTTCCCATACACAGCTAGTGACTAAAAATAATTCTAAACTTGAGCCAAAAGTATGGAAAATGAATGTTTAAAGCGTGAGTGTAGTGAGTGAAAAGTTGACTTAAGTTCAGTTATCACAAATAATTCATTAGTTACTACTCATACAAACACATATCCTTAATTTATATTAATTATTCTTTGTCATTTTCTTCATACAATCACTTTCTAATACAATACAATTTCTAATGCATTTAACTTTTCGTTTCAGGTCGATGGAGTGATATAGATGTGTGTAAGAGTGGAAGGGAAGAAGGTTGATCCTGTCCACCATCACCACTTTGTATCCTGTCCAGAACTCAAGATTTGTTATGTTGGGGCTGGACAGGTACATGACTTGATGAATTTTTTGTACTCATTATGAGGTTCCTTGTACTTTTATTTAGCCCTCTATGTATTATACCCGGATTTCTTTATACCCCTTAGTATGACAATCTAATTTCTAAACCCCTATATACCTAACCTCTTGTGTATCCTTAGCATCATTCCCTTAATGTACTGTACCCATAAACATTGGGCCATATTCTTAGTCGTATAAAGAATTTGCATATACAATTTTCTACCTCGTGTCGAGGATATTCCATACACCATACTTGGCTGGTGGGCAAAATTGCTGGGTTTTGCTGATTAAAATTTAAAAAAAATTCTGCAACTACTAATAATTGAAATGAAATGGATTCTAAACACATTTCACAAAATTTTAAGACTCCTCTAAATCACTTATTGAATACCACAACATTGGTTGTTAATTACACACTCCATTTATGTGGTGTATGTTCTTAATTTGAATGTGCCACATTGCAGATCCCCTTGCTTAATCATAGGCATATACGTCCTTCTAATAAACTCAGTAAATGAACTTGAAAATTATTTTGAATGTGACAAATCCAGTTGTGATTATTTTGCCTAAATATTAGGAAAATGGTCCAATATCCTGACAGCAGTACTCTAGTACTCCTGCCTGACTGTTGTACAACTTTTAGTATCATGCGTCATTTCCTAATTTGCATGTACAATACTCCACCTTCTCATGTCTCCCTCCCTTTACCCATTACTGTAAAATCCTTGTTTTCTTATGTTCCTCAGCCTGTTTCTGTACCTCTCAAATCCTCACATTATCTTGAAATATCTGCTATGTGTCACCCACCATATGCCTTTCCTCCTTTCTTAATAAACTTTACAGCAGGCAATCCACCCACCTTGCATGTTCCCATCCACTAACAAAACCGTCATTGTATAGTTTCTTAAACTATTTTACCCTGTATCCCGTGTTTTGTCATACAGGGCATGATTGAGTGAGGAATGCAGGTTTAAAGATAAGAGATGGGAAAGGGATGTTGCAATCTTGTGGAATAGTTCAACTTCTTAATGTTCAATTCTTTAAGTTGTTACAAGTCCAATGATGACTAGATTTCAACATTAATATTTGATATACAGTGAAGTGCTGGCTTTGGATATGTGACAAATTACTTTCTGGCAGTATACAAAAATATGAGTCTGCTGTATTTTGGAACCATCTTTGATAAATATTGGTAAATTTGACTGTAACCCTGAATCCTAACCCTTACAGGCCTGCAAAGCCATCCTCACTTATTATCACCATCTAGTTTTTCAGTCTCTTGCAAGTAGGCCTAGGTATTTTACTCTTTCCTTGAGCTAGAAGGTTTTACTAGTTTATTTTGTCTCAAATGATTAATTATTGGCTGGGCAAGAGGGGGACTGCAAGGCACCAGATTACCATATTCAAATAAATTTTCACTAAAGATACATGTTAAGTCTGCATGTACTAATTTGTATCTTGTGTTTTGAGTTGTTGAATAATACCATTTATGGAAAGTAGAGTGTGTGACTGATTGGTTGGTACAGTTACAGCATCCCTCTCTTGCTCACACTTGGAACTCCTCCTGTCTAATGTAAGTTTAGCAAGGGCAGATTTATTCAACACATGAATGCTTGGTAGTAGGTTCCAAGCGATAGTTCTGACTTACATACTAGTCCAACATAAACCACCAGTGTGTACCATGACAATAGACTCCACAGCCCACTACCACTACCAATTTTCACAGGAGTAAGGTGAGTAGTGTGGGTTGGTAGTGTTTAGGAAATTGTGGAGTCTGTTACACAACACTTAAAAGCACACGCACCTCAGATATTGTCAGGAAAATGAGGTGACTCCAGGGATATCCAACAAAAATGACTGTTGTTTTGGAGGTCAATTATAGGTCTAGTATTGCACTGGCAGTTGTTCTTGTAGTTAAGGTTGTATGTTTATAAAAACGGATCACTTGCGTGTTCCCCTGTTCAACCCTCCGTTTTCAAGTAAGTCTACTGGGAGCACTGCTTTCCTTTTTATTTTTTTATTATGAGTTTCCATTATAGTACTTGAGATGGAATAGTGTGAGGAATACATTACAGTACTTGAAATGGAGAATTGTGAAGAGTAAATTATTTTGTAACTTTGAAAATTGATTGTGTATGCAGATGGTAAGGAATAAAAATATGTTCTCCAAAACCTTTGGTCACTTTTGAAAAGAATATATTGTGTAGGTCACCCTATATCAAGTACAGTAACATGATGGCAGTACTGTGTGTGTGTATTGACAGCAGTATTTTTGTATGAATGGATTCTATAGAATGGAAATAACCATTGAAATTGTGCCATCAGAACTTGAACACCAACATGTGATCTTTCTAGATGAACACATTATACCTTACACCTCGTTGTCGGTTTGGGTTTCATCTTGATTATTATATGTTGCTGAAAAGGGTTGATAAGAGGTTCAATATATGGAACTGTATGTTATTGACACCGATTTTTCAAAATCTTGAACAATCGCAGCACTTCTGTTGTGGTGGTTTTGTCAGAAAGCCATTATGATTTTGAAAGGCGGAAATATTACATGACCAAGTAAATATGTAAGAGTACTGTATAAGTTTTTGAAATTATGATGTAATATTTTTGAAATGTGCAAATCACTTGTGAGTTGACAGCAAATATATAAAATGGTTAATCTTTGTAGTATCTTTGTGGCATACACATTATTGTTGATTATTCATATAATACATTTTTAGAGGTTGCCATAGGTAGTGTTGTATGATATTGTTTGTATTGCTGGTGTGTGTGATTAGTTTTAAGTGCTGGATCTTGGTAAGTGGTGACCACATTGTTGTCCGAGGTCTGTTGCCTCTGTATTGGCAATCGTGTAATTGTGGTGGCATGTGACGGGCACTGAGGATGTGGGAGGTTGTTAGGAGTATTGGTAAGTCAAGCTAAGATGATGACAGGTGTTTGATTGGTATCCTCAGGGTTTCAAATATTTTTCTGCTGGAGTGGTATTATTACCTCAGTTGAAAGTTTGAGACCAAAAATCCTGATCGAGCATTTTGTAGTTACATTGATTCCCTTAAAAAAACCTATCCATATGACACAGTGAGGAACATACAATTGTGTTGGTAAGTGTTGGTCCCTGTGCCACTACCACTCCCTCTGACGCTTATTTATCAACAACAGGGGGTGGCGGAGGCAGTGTTGTTGGCAGTGGTGCAGTGTGGCAGTGTTTGCAGTGGTGGCGGTTGCGGAGGTGGCAGGCGTGGCAGGCAGTGTGGGGGTAGCTGTGAGGGGGAACAGGAGAATGGTTCGAACTTTTTTTTCTGTCCTCCATTTTTTCCTTGGACCTTGCCTTTCCATCACTGGACCTCAGATTTCTTCACACTAGTCTCTCCCTATTCTTTTTTCTTCTCCAATCACTCATTACAGTAGCTAAAACAAGTGCTTAGTGTAAGGGGCAAAACACTACAGTTATGTCAACCATGTCCACATCTTTTGGGAGTAGTATTGGATATAATGAACTTGTATGTGCTTTAGATACTTGATTGAGCTACTAACAAATTATCTTTGCATCACATCACCATTTACTCTTATTTTCATGAAGCTATTCTTGTCCAATTTTCTAATTATTTTGGTAGTTCTTCGACACATGCCAACCCTTTTTTTTATTTATTTTCTACCCTGATCACTTAAATTTCATGTTTTCCTTTTTCAAATCCACAGTTTTTATCTTCCTTTCTTTTCTTCACTTCTGTTTCTCTCTTAACACACAAACGATTATACAGTACCTGTATTCATTAACTCCATTCACTACATTCTACAGATGACATGAACCAATCTTTTCAATAATTCTACTATTCTTGACCTATCTCTCCTTCCCTATACTACCCTTATGCCTTTCTCCTACTCTACTCATTACTTCTCATGACACTTTGAACCGCCAGTAATGAAATCCCGATCAAATTAAAGTAATTCTTCAAAGCAGATCAGTTTTTAACATCTTGAAAAAGGAAAAAAATCATCTTGGTGTAATGTCAATCATTTCCATTGCATTTAAAAGAAGTAAAATTGCTCAATGTTTTTATGATAGTTTGATGAGACTACACTGCTACATTTGACCTGTTATTTACCCCTCGAGCGTTGCTGTGGCGACCAGATGCTGTTTGAGCTGTTTTACGATGCTGCGTACCTGACCATATGCTGTGATCTGCCTGCGGAGCTGGTGAGGGCAGAGGGTTGGGATGGGAGGTGGGGGATAAAGGCAGGGCAGGAGGGCTTTCGTGGGTACAGTAGGGCAGCCAGTCGACATACACTGGGATGGGACAGGGTGGGAATGGGCGAGTGAATAGGTGAGGGAACCAGAGAGGGATAGGTTAGTGGAGGATTAGGTATCATGTTGAAGGGCTGGGAGACCTCATAATATTGCCAGGTCATTTCCCACCAGTCTTCACAGTAACACACCCTGCACTTAGATAATTAGCATTTATGTTTATGAATGGTACTTTTTATCTTAATGTGTACTTCCCTTTCAGAGTTTTTATTTCGGCAATAATTCTTGCAGCGTTATACTACGGACTTGAGTTACTTGTAGCTCATAATGCACTGCCACTTGGTTATGGCGGTTGAACATGGAAATTTGTGCATATGAGTTTATGCAAGTGTTAATTAATCAGAGCCAGAGGTTGTGTCATTGACCAAGAAAGTGGTCTTGAATTTTCATAAAATACATACAGCTTGTATAGCTTACACTAAGCAGGGAAGAGGCTCAGCTTTATGTACTGTAAATGGAAGTTGTTTGCAAGATGGAAAGTTTTCAGTTGAGGTTGCAATTTGAATATCAAGTTGCAATATTATTTTGGCATTTAAAACTTTTACCACTGCATTTCTTTTGATTTCCTTTGTGCTGCCCGATATATAATGAGATATTGAGGGAATTGGTTGCCTTCAAATTTTCAGAATACAGGCTTTAAAATTTGTGAGAAACAGTATATTATGTGGTATATATTATCAGTGTGCATTTCTCTCAAAAAAACTATCGGCATTAATTAGAGTGAGTGAACGAAAACTACAATACCCGTAAGATTCTGGTATATTGCCAGGAAACCTGACAGAATGTTGGTATGCCTGTTAATCAGGTGCCAGATGTGCATTTCTCAAAGTAACGTTCAACGTTTTCTTAAATTCGATTTGACAGCATCTCGATACCGTTCAACCCACAGCCACGAGTACCAACCCTCCACATGAGACTCGTAAATGTAGTTTCGTTCGTTTCCCAGCACCATCTAGCCAGTAATGCCGATAGTTTTTTGTGAGTGTGTACATTAATTCAGTTTACTTGCTTATTAAGGCATGGTAACCAGCAAGTTGTTGCATTTAAATTATTGAAAAATGCTTTCATCTGGTTTGTCAGTTGGAATTGACATTCGAGAAAATATTTTATAGTTGCGAATTTTTCGACTCATTGATTAAGTTAGGTATGGTTGATTTTGAAAGTTTGTTTCGTGGTTGTGTTCAACAGTTGTCTACTGACGTGATATTTGTTTTATTTGTTTAACAATATGGATCAAAAGCCACCAGTCTGAGATATAACAACTTTTATAAATGGGCCAAAGCATTGTAATGGTGTATAATTTTTAAACAGGTTCCAACAGAATAAAATGTTTGCCTAGGTTGAGGCACTGTATGGCAGGAATTTGCCTTTTATGTTTTGAATGGTGACATCACTTCGTGATGCATTCAAGACGGTGGAACTTTGGCATACTTGTCCTGCCTGAATCCTTCATGGTTGTGGGCTGCTCAAAAAGAACTACACTATGTTATCTTGTAACAACTCTTCAGGTGACAGTAACCATCTTTTCGACTTGTAGAAGAGGAAGCAGCGGAGAACATCTGTGAATCATTGTCATGGATATCTATCTAATATTGATAAATAAAGTGGTTATTCTATATTGTATATCATTAAAGACCTTGTGTGGAAAAGCTGAAAATAAATCTAAGAAAATGTACACCCACAGATTAAAGTATTAACGCCTCACCTATTTCATGGTGAACCATGAATTCGTGATTTTTGAAGCTGAAGCAGATAGTAAAGTTCATATACAGGGCCACATCAGTAAGTGCTTCAGTTTTAATGGTTCCGAGATTGGCCAGGCGTCAATCAATACCTTTAGTCCGTGGGCGTACAAGTCATTTAGAAGACTACACAGGATGTCCTCAAATAATTTGGCAAATGTAATTCTAAATGGGTTTTTAGCTGCAGAAACTTGAAACATTAATACACTTGTACTATTAGTTATATGGCTCGAGACGTATTGAGAATGCTATATAGGTTTTGGCAATGAAACCGAAAGTTAAACACGTTACTGGCACAGAGGTAAGGTAGTGTGATCATAGCAACTGCTATCGTTAAATATATTCATGAGGTAGGTAATCTTTATTCATCCGTGTGGAATTAACGAAGAAACTAGTGCACTCTTGTAGCTTCTGGACTGTCGTGGTTTGATGAAATGCCTTGCTTGGTATAAGGTCCACAGCATATCTTCTGTAAAATGTAATTCCTCGTGGTGAATGGGAACGCTCTCCTCGACCTGTGGGTTACAGTAGGTTGTATTTGAATTTGATGTGATTAAGAGAACGAAGATTTTAATAATTGCATTAAGAAGACTGGCGCATTGTGGAAAGGATGTAAGATGACGGACAGTTCCACATCTTTCCGGGAGGTGGAAGAGCATGGGTGTCAATCCATCATAATTATAGAGCTGCAATGTTGACAGTCCAGCAAGCCTCGGAGTTGTCTGGCAGCCGACAGGAAGGAGCTCTTCCCACACAATGTCACCCGAAAATCAGCCTTATACTGTTGTCTAGGGGTTAGTGGGCATGCTTTCTCCTCCTTTGTTGTATGCCTTTACAACAATATTATAACAATCCAATTCACTAACCTGTCTTGTAGTATGGCTGCTAGGAAAATGATGAAATTCCTAATACGAATGGCCAAAAATTCTCAAGATTCACTGAATCGAACTATGAATCAGCAGGTAATTTACAGGTTATGTTAGTTAATAAATGTTAATAAAAAGGACTCGAGAGTCGCCTATCTTAACTTAATTAAAGTATTGTATCCAAGCAATTTAAATCTGTCACATTCACGATTTGTATCCCGTGCTCCCTATATGTCCTGTAAAGAGAAAAACAAAACAAATGTCCAAATGGCATAATCCCGACGCATTCTTAAAAATCTCAAGATCTTGGGGGGGGGGGGGAAATTCCAAGCACTATAATAGTGTCAATACTTGGGTTAGTGTTACTACCGGGGTGAACAAACTCATATACACGGTAACAATTTATTTGGTAATACAGGTTGTATGTATAGCAAGGACCTTGTAGTTAGTTAGCCAGCCTGCCATGGGAGCGTCATGTAGAGAGCAAGGTGTAGTAGCTGGTGTCTTGATGTAGGCACTACAGGGCACTGGGCAGGGAGGAGTGAACCTTCCAGGACGAGAGCCTCGGAGAGCAGAACCAGCGTCTTGAGGAGCGACCCAGGCCACCCAGCAGGGGAGGAAGTGCGCTCCTGCATAGGTATGACCATGGATGTATTATATAGTGGAGCCAACTGGCTATTGGTCGGCTGTCCTCTCTACCCCCCATCGACTCAAAACAAACTCAGCTGATCACATCGGACCATCAACCTCACCAACATTCTTTGCCATTGTTTTTAATAATGCCGGTGTGTTCAGCATATGGGTGTACCCAGAGAGACAGGAGTCTTTCTACTACATTTCATAGGTTTGTTAAGAAAGTCATACAGAAAAAAATATACGACAGAAATGGACAAATCAACGAAGTGAAATTCATCACCTGCCTCACTGTGACAAGACAGACAAGTACCCATGTCCTGTAGAATATTAATACTGTACACACAAAAACTACATATATATATATTTTTGTAATAATTATTTTTATTTTTTTTTCGTCCTCGCCGCCCCGCCGCCGCCGCTCCGCCGCCGCCGCCGCCCCGTCACCGCCGTCGCCCCGCCTCCGCCGCCGCCACCCCGCCGCTGCCGCCGCCCCACCGCCGTCGCCCCGCCGCCGCCGTCCCGCCGCCGCCGCCACCGTCGTTTTTATAATAATTAGTCTTTTTAATTGTTTTTTTAATAATATAAATATATTTTTTTATTAATTATTTTTTTTTGTAATATATATATATATATATATATATATATATATATATATATATATATATATATATATATATATATATATATATATATATATATATATATATATATGTATATATATTTTGTAATATAATATATATATATATATAAAGTAATAAAAATCGCAAGTCTTCAACTAAAGATCATAGAGACTTCTAGTTGGTCTCATCTTATTCGTTTCTTAATTCTGCATCTTTTGGTGTATAATACATGCAACTTAGGACACAAATTTGCTTCATAATATGAGAAAAGTGAAGGAAAAGTAGACCAATTTGTAGTATTTTCTTACGACTTTGTTTTGTTTCTGCCCAATCCGTATCTGGACGACGAGAACACAGATTCTAAGTATTTGGTCAGTTCTCGTCACTGAAACCAAGCGCTCCCATGACGGTCTTGGTACCCCGATCCTCCGCTTCTTGGACGACCAGATGACGTCTTATGTATAACTATATACAACAAATAGAGGCTTCGGATATTCACCAGCAGGGAGGGGCTAGGCTATGTATTACTATATACAGATTATTTATACATGGAAATTAGCAAGTCAACCTATCAATAATATAGCATTGAGGATGATATAATCTAGCAATCCTCATTAAAGCATAGCCTTGGACATTCCCAGTAACATGGCCCAGGAGTGCTCAGTAAGATGTGGCAAATGAGAAGGAATACAATACACAGCCTATAATTATGATTACTGCAATTATTTTCAGCGACATGTTGAAATGTTCTATCGTACAAACTACAAAGAACACTTTAAAACCACCCTAGTATATATCATATTATAAATAAATGCCGTATTAAGAGAAAAAAACAAGTAGTAAAGTAATATATAATAATAAACCTGCAACAAAACATGCGTTGAGTATGAGGCAGTGATGGCCGAGTGGTTAAGGCGTCTGACTAGAAATCAGATGGGATCTTCCCGCGTAGGTTCGAATCCTACTCACTGCGGATGAATATTTATGTTGCATATTTTTATTTACATAGATCTTCATTCTCTCTCAATCGTGGTGATTCTGTAGGAGCGTATAATTCGGGCATTATTATATGGATTTTGGTACCCATTCGGACCTGAGCTATTCTCTTTCCTCCCTTCACAAAATTTATAGTAAGCAGATTATAATTAGAAAATTAGGAGATGATTAGTCGAGCGCAGCGTCAATGTAATAGGAAACTTCCCCAACATTGTTAACAATGAGAGTAAAATATGAGTGACTATCTCCATTTTTCGGGGGGTTAGGGAGACGGTGCCTCGTCATTGAGGAGCCCACCGGATCATTCCTGGTTTAAGGTCTCTGAACGCCCTTTTATTTTCTTATTTTTGTATTTAGAGAGACTAGAACATCAAATTGATGCTCTAGTAATTCCACGAGTGTGAATAATCTGTTGTGTTTTACAATTGACAATTGCTTGCTGTCCCTCGATCCTCTTGTCTCCCTTCTCCCTTGTAACAGATTTGTTTGGCTGAACACAGGCAGTGTCCAGTTATATCTGATCTCCGGATGACCGTTAATTAACAATGCTAAAAATACAGTACCATAGTATCTTCAATTTGGCGAAAGGATGTGGTAAGTGTGTAGTGTGCTATCTGTAGAGCATCACCAGAACTATTACATCTACAAACACAACTCCTCATCCTTTATCACCACCTCCACCTGCACACTGGAGTGCTTTTATCCATCTTTACTCATTTTTAGACAAAGGGAGAAGGAAATGGAGAGGAGAGACATCAAACACGAAGGAAGAAGGAAAGGAACTATAGCTAGGATATCAGCTGATGAGAGGAAAAGAATGGTTTGGTTTCGAAGGGGCGCTAAAACCTTTGAAGTATTGCCCACATTATCATTAGCAGGCAACACCCCCCATTTCTACGAAAACAACACGAATGGGAATGACCGTGAAATGATGTAGGCCTATAGCCTACCATAGCAACCACCACCACCACCACCATTACCATATTGCCCCCCACTCCCCTCCCCCGACCCCAACAATCACCTGCACCACGTATGCTACTATGACTTACAGCACCATCATCATCACCATCATCACCACCACCATTATAATATCTACGAAACACCACCAGTGCCACCATATAATTAATTATCTCCACCAACACCATGGACGTACTATATTATATCATTGTACACCACTGTCATACCCACTTCGCCTAAGAAAAAACAACAACACACCATTACGATCACCACCACTAGTTCATACCCCCTACCACCATCACCACTATATCGCCACCACTACCAATTAATATACCTATATGCACACCACTATGACCTACCTCCACCTAATAACAACACAAACCTTTACCATCACCACCACTAATACTTTCACCTATAATAGCTACCACTATCACCACCAATAGTACTGTGACCTCTGCCATTATCACTACTACTATTACCACAACTATATCATTGCCACCAATTATAACTATCACCATCACCATTCGATAACTATTACCACAAGTTACTGTTAGAACCATCACTATATCACCACCATCATCATACTGATACCACAACCACTATACCACTGCATGTGAACTGTCACTTATCACAAACATAACACCATATTCACCATCCATGCACACCACAACCCCAACATTCACTGCTACCAACCACACGTACATCATGACTCACCAACCAATACTACAACTACAACCATCTTCACCACACCACCCCAAACCTAAAGCAGTACACTACCGGTAGCTAATATTTACACACATACACACACACACACACACACATATTTCCAATAAAGAAATGAACACAGAAGGTACAATATGCTTTCGTATAAAGAATAATGCCTCGGACAGGAGTATCTTGTATGGCCGTCTGTGTTCCAGAACCAAGGTACAGGGTATAATAGCTCTGGATATAGCAGGTATATCTGGCTATATCACCTAGACTGCATAGATTTACCCACAACATTATGGGTTGGAGTGGGAGGGAGAGGGGGAAGGAGTAGCACCCGAAGCCCACCTTCATCCACACACCAAAATACACACACATATGAGCAGACTGTGTTCATGTCTCTATATAATTTGACCCGATTGGAGTTACCGGATATATTACTAGTTATTTAATGGTATAACATAGCTTCAACAACGTATAATAAGCCGAAATAAGCCAAAAATAAGTGTTTAGAGCCGATATCGACATAGTGACGTAGGCAGCGCGCGCACAAGGCCCCTCAGTGAGCATCTGGCTCTCGTCGGGTACGGTTGGGTGTCGCCGCCGCTCCGTTCCCTTGGACCCCCCAAAATGCCTTTCTGAGACCTAATTATGCCCCCCTTTGACCCTGATGTGACCCCGCTGTGATCCGTAGCGATGAAGAAATTCACCCTGAAGCATGTGTTTGAGGGGTTTCGATCCACGGTTCAAACCCCGGCCAGCACAGCTAAGCAAGAGCAAGTATCTATTGTGGAAACGCTACATTCTGATAACTTCCAAGTGGCTAAGGTAATTATATTTGGCCATTTTGTTATCAACGGGTTATGTATATACAATGGGTTATATACAGGGATAGAGGTGAGGGTGTATAGTGAGAGAAGGCGTGGTGGTCGTGATAATGGTGGTGATGGTGGGAGTATTGGTGTGGCGGAATGATGGTGGTGGTGGTGGTAGTGGTGGGTGAAGTGTCAAATGTGTGTATGTGTGTGTGTGTGTGGGTGTGTGTGTGTAGCTAAGGCCCGTGTGTGTGTGTCAATGGAAGGTATAGTAGATGCTGCATGTGTTATACTCCTTGGAATGCCTTTGAGTATGTATGTATGTGTGTATGTACATCCTAGCTGTGAGGTACTAGTTTTCATTGTTCTAGTGTGTCGTACAAAGGTAGTGGAATTAACACACACATTCATACACACACCCACACATACATACGTGCACACATGCATATTGTACCATGACACACACACACATAAACACATATACACAAAAAACATATGATACTGGCACGCAGGCTAGACTGTAATTTGCCTGCCATTACCACACACACACACACACTGCTGCTAGCATAGTGACACACATACGGACACACACACACACTACGATACCATGACACACACCCTGACACAATTTGAAACACATACATACTTAACATTTCAAAACAATAGTGTGCACTGCTAATTAATTGACAACTGTGACAGGGTTAGGGTGAATTGGTTAGTTACAGTGTGTATTTGCATGTCATTGGTCGTGTGTGTGTGTGTGTGACGTAGTTTCGTATCGGTTTCGTGGTCGTATAATGTGTGATGGGATATGTATGACTAAATATTGTGTGATAGGGTGTGTGTATGTGATGTGTGACGTAATGTAATGTGTGTGTGTGTGTTTGGTCATGTGATTATATTTGTTGCTACGCGCGTGTGTGTCAACAAAGCATTATTATGAACATATAACCAGGTTGTATTTTTGAAGAAATAGTATCAAGTATAGAACAGTTCCGAGCAGATGAATAGGAAAACATTGTGTCAGCCTCGCTACACTTGAATGGAATCGATTCTCCTCGTCTGTTTCTTTCTGTCATATGGTGGTGAGAGCTAATGTGTGTTGAACATAAATAAATCATCACGAGGGATATCACCTGTTTTATATTCAAATTGTCTATAATTCCGTGTCATATGGCCATAATTAAGGGATATAATGTTGAGCATAAACAAATCATCATAAGAGATAATCGGCTTTGAAGTTCTAATAATAATGGTTTTGCTGGCACACACTGTTTACATACAGCGGCTGAGGCAGTGTTTCCCTTTCATCTGCTGTTGTCTGGCTGGTATAGATTTATGAGTTTTTATCAGGCAGGCTACACCTCAATGGTTTCTATACATGATAGGTCGAAATAGGGTCAACCTTTTTATTGGGTTACAATACAAATGATTTTACTTCAAGTGCTTATTATAATATAAAAAATAGGAGCCTAGTGGGTAGCATATTCTGCTTCCTGGTTCCGGCTCATAATATTATTATATCCTGTATTGAGGAAATTGAGGGCTAAAGATAAGAATCCCTTAGCCTAATGTCATAACCTGTGAAGTGAAAAGGTATGATAGGTATGTTTTCATAGTGTCGTGAATATGGTGATGGTAAGAAACAACAACCACATTGCACGTAAAACAACGGGCTGGGTAAAACTATTGAGGAGGATTACAACAACGTTTCTGACCAGTTTGAGCCTCTTCTGGTGAAGAGGCCTCGAGGAGAGCCGAACCTTGTAAAGCCTCCTCAACTCAGTACATTTTTTCGTGCTTTGTTGATGTTTTTATGGCGAAAACTAAGGTAGTCAGACATTCTTCGTGTAAGCTAGCCTACCGTACTCCTTAATAGTTTACTTACCACATTTGGAAGAATTCTCTACACTGCTCTAACGAAAACACGTGAAAATTTGGAGATGATACTCTAGGCCTACTGGTATGTAGTGTATATATTTGCTGCCAGAAGGCTTGTTGTACGTGTAGAAAGTTTTAATGAAACCAGCTTATCTAATCCGTGGTGGCATCGAGCACACCTGTCATGTTAAAGAAGACAAGCATAGACATATTTTATGGATGAATTCGTAATATCTCGACTTTTCATTTCACTTAAACGGACTCCTTGTTTTTATTCCTCTTTTCTTCAGTACAAAATAAAACGTGTAGGCTAGTCGTTGGCAGGTAGAAGTAAGTAGTGTAATTACAGAATCAATATTTGATTACATATATGTTTATAGCTTCAGTATTTGATTATAGATATGGTTATGGATTCAATATTTGATTATTGATATGTTTATAGAGTTAATACAGTATTTGATTATAGATTTGTTTAAAATTTTAAAGTAATTATTTGACAGTTGCATGCTTGGTGACACCACAGGGTACGGTATTAATAGAATCTGAAATTTCTGTATATGTATAGGTAATTTCTAAAGTCGTGTTCACTACCACAATAATGGCTTGGTCTGTGGTGCAATATGTATTTAGTTTTCATCATACATACATGACTGGGAAGCATTGTCTAAACCCATTTAGAATTTATATGAAATATTTGTTTGTTTTATGAAATGTAAACAACACAAGACAAATAAGCCGTGTGTTTACAGTGACGTCTGGTGATAACCGACATGACTTTGTAATGTGACTGTATATATTTGTTTATAACCAACCATTAGACTGTTATCATACACGATACAACAAGACATTGCAACTCTTGAGCTTTCGTTGTTCCTAAATGCTGGCTTTGCATCTCATGAATGAGTAATGTATGGAAACAATAGAAAATGCAAAAATGTGTTGTTGTAAAATGAGTTATGCTGCAGTTCCATTCCACATGCCATGTAAAGGGTTCCAGTTTGTTTAGTGATTGGGAAACTTTTCGTAACAGGCGCAGTGAAGCTCTATTTGGTTTTGGTGGTTCGGTGGTAGAAGTTTCTTTACAGGATATAATAATATTTTTCTGCTGCAGGCTCCATCTCTCCCACGCACCACACACACACATACACACACACAGTCCACCACCGCACACATGTATCATGATTAGGCTATGTTTAATAATTCTTCGTGGAGTGGTTTTAGTCATCAGTATTAATTTTCTGTTCAGGCGTTAGGTTCATTTTTTCTGTTACCTATTCTGTTTATATTTCTTCTTAATATTTTAAAGTTTATGTTCAGGTGCTAAGTTCTATTTTTTCTGTTTGTTATTTCACCTTTCCTTCCTTCAGTTTCCCCTCTTTCACTTTTCTTTCTTTATTCACTTCTATTTTCTTTCTTCTTTCCCTTCACTTCCCTGGCATTCCTCCCTTCCCTTCCCCTCTTATTTCTCCCTTCCCTTCCCTCATCTTTCTCTCGTCTCTCCCCTCTCCTTCTCTATTTCTGTCACATCATAATTATTCACAGTGTTATACTCCCCTGGATCCACTGCCCACCACCACCACACCTACGGTATATATATATATATATATATATATATTTTAACTTACACACACATCCATTATTTTTTACGTATCGTGGTTGGTGTAGAACTGTAGATAATTGATAGAGATTGTTCCTTTGGGTTTATCGGTATTTTATTGTGGTAGAACTTTAGACAAAGGTTTAGGTTATTATTTTTATGGGTTGTATAAAAATGTCAACTGTAGGGCTACAGTTAATAGCCACTCGTTCTAACCTAATTATTATATAGCTGTTAAATTATTTACATTATGTTATGATCTTTCCCTGTAAAAGTTAATTGGATATATTGTTTCTCTCTCTCTCTCTCTCTCTCTCTCTCTCTCTCTCTCTGTCTGTGTGTGTGTGTGTCAGTGTCGAAGTTTGACATTCCGGTACTGATAAGACTATAGTAGTTGGTGAGTTTGGAGAGCTACTGGTTCCTCCGAGCCACACCTGGCAACAGATGATATCAATGTGACTCGTTGGTGATTGGTTTGGTGGGAGAGTTTGAAGGAATTGTAGCACTCCATTTTGACCAAAGGGGAATATCGAGGAAGGTTGGGTCGAAGGTTATGTGTACTACGGAAATGAGAGAGAGAGAGAGAGAGAGAGAGAGAGAGAGAGAGAGAGAGAGAGAGAGAGAGAGAGAGAGAGAGAGAGAGAGAATTGAAATTAAGAGGAGTGATAATAGAGAGGGTGGGGAGAGAGAGAGAGAGAGAGAGAGAGAGGTGTGTGGAGAGGAAGGAAGGTAAAATGGAGAGGGGGGAGGGGTTAACCAGAAAAGAGAGAGAGAAGAGAGGAGGGGGGAGGGGTTACTGGAGGATGGAAGGGGGGGAGGAGGAGAGTGGGAGGAGTGGAGAGGTTAAAAGAGAAAGAGAAGGAGAGAGAGATAAAAGGAAGGTAAGGGGGAGTGGGGTTAAAAGAGAGAGAAGGAGATAGAGATAAAAGGAAGGTAAGGAGGAGTGGGGTTAAAAGAGAGAGAAGGAGAGGAATAAAAGGAATGTAAGGAGAGTAGAGAGGTTAAAAGAGAAACAGAGGGATAAAAGGAAGGTAAGGAGGAGTGGGGTTAAGAGAGAGAGGTAGACAGGGGGGGGGGATCCTTAGGGGTGAGAGGCCAGGAAAAGTAAATGAATTTCAATTGCTAAAATAAATATTGGCCTTCAATACTTAGCAGGGGAATCTCTCTCTCTCTCTCTCTCTCTCTCTCTCTCTCTCTCTCTCTCTCTCTCTCTCTCTCTGTTTATTTGTTTTTTTTATTTTTATTTGTGTGTGTTTGTATATATATATTTGTGTTGTGTGTGTGTATTTATTTGTGTTGTGTGTGTCTGTTTATTTGTGTTGTGTGTGTATGTGTGTGTTATCAGTATGTTTTCCGTTTGTAACATTAATCTGGTTCTAAGAAAGATGTAGTAGTGTGGGTTTTAACATAATCTTATATACATGTGTTTTGACGTGTGTGTGTGTGTGTGTGTGTGTGTGTGTGTGTGTGTGTGGATTTTCCATTTACACACGTGCAGGGCTTACACAATGAATAGAGAGTGGGTGAGGCGTAGGGATGTAAATATAATAATATAAACCACAACTGTAATAAACGTTTTCCAAAAATTTGCAGAGGTAAATGCAAGCAAGAAAAAAACAAAAACAAAAAACTGTATGTAAGAAATATATAAAAAAAAGATTGTTTAGGCTTTGGGATGTAAATATAATAATGTATAACTATAATGTAAACAACCAAACGTTTTCCAAAAAAATTGCAAAGGTAAATAAATGCATATAGGATGAAAAAAACAACAACAACAACAACAACTACCGGTTTGTAAGAAATGAAAAAAAAAAAAATAGTTTAGGCCTACCGAGACAGTGTTATCGTTGTCCTTTTGTGGTGATGTTCAGTTTTTGTTGTGGTGGGTTGGTTGGTGGGTTGGTGTTTTTACTTTGTGTACAGTCAGTCAGTCAGTTGGTTGGTTGGTTGGTGAAAAATGTTGGTGGTGGTCCAGAGAGAGAGAGAGAGAGAGAGAGAGAGAGAGAGAGGGAGGGAGGAGTGGAGTGTGTGTGTGGGGAGTGGATGCTTGTGTTGAGAGAGAGAGAGGGAGAGAGTGTGTGTGTGGGGGTGGGTGGGTTGAAGCTTGTGGTGAGAGAGAGAGAGTGAGGGTGGGGTGGAAGCTTGTGTTGAGAGAGAGAGAGAGAGAGAGTTTTTACCTCCCCATACACATATTCTCTCTCAGCACAAGCCTCCACCTCCCCACCACCAACACACGCACACACACACACTCTCTCTCTCTCTCTCTCTCTCTCTCTCTCTCTCTCTCTCATTTTTCGTTCTCTTTGGGAAAAATGGTACCATATATATCGGAATGAGGGACGTGTGTGATGGTGAGGATTCCTTTCAATTGCCGAGGTGTGTGTGTGTTTGTGTGTGTGTGTGTGTGTGTTTCATCTGTCTCTGTCTCGCTATTATTGGGTGTGTGTGTGTGTGTTTTTGTGTGTCATTATTGTGTGTGTGTGTGTGTGTGTGTGTTTCATCTGTCTCTGTCTCGCTATTATTGGGTGTGTGTGTGTGTGTTTTTGTGTGTCATTATTGTGTGTGTGTGTGTTTGTGTGTGTCGCTATTATTGTGTGTGTGTGTGTGTTTCATCTGTCTCTGTCTCGCTATTATTGGGTGTGTGTGTGTTTGTGTGTGTCGCTATTATTGTGTGTGTGTGTGTGTTTCATCTGTCTGTCTCGCTATTATTGGGTGTGTGTGTGTGTGTTTTTGTGTGTCATTATTGGGTGTGTGTTTGTGTGTGTGTGTTTGTGTATAGTTATTATTGTGTGTGTGTGTGTGTTTGTGTATAGTTATTATTGTGTGTGTGTGTTTCATCTGTCTCTGTTTCTATTATTGTGTGTGTTTGTGTGTCGTTATTATTGTGTGTTTGTTTTTTGTTTTTGTGTCATTATTGTGTGTGTGTGTGTGTTTCATCTGACTGTTTCGGTATTATTGGGTGTGTGTGTGTGTTCTTTCATCTCTCTCAGTATTCGTGTGTGTGTGTGTGTGCGCGCGCTTTCATTCTCTCTCTCTCTCTCTCAGTATTCGTGTGTGTGTGTGTGTGTGTGTGTGCTTTCATTCTCTCTCTCAGTATTCGTGTGTATATGTGTGTGTTCCTAATAATTCATGTCATTATATTATTGTCTATCCATCTGCATTTCAATGCATTAGGCTAATCCCATCAGTCAATTAACCTTCTATATAATATATTTGTCAATAAGTCTGTCTGGATGTCTATGTGTATATCTATCTATCTATCTATCTGTCTACTTCTTTAAATGTGTACGTACTATCCATTCTATCCATCCATTCATTTTATATATTATTTTTATTTCTATCCATTGGTCAATCGTGTCAAATCAAATACTTTATCAATCTATCCATCTCTGGCTATCCATATATCGATACACCTATATTCACTATGTATGTACTGTATGTATGTATATATTTATGTGTGTATGTACTGTATGTATATATAGTATGTATATGTGTATGTACTGTATGTATGTATGTATATATGTATCTGTATGTACCATATGTATATATGTATGTATACATATGTGTATGTACTGTATGTATGTATATATATATGTGTGTATGTATAAACTGTATGTATGTATGTGTATGTACTGTATGTATGTATGTACTGTATGTATGTATATATGTATGTAGGCGTACCGGTAGAGTATGTAATATATGTATGTATGTACGGGTATGTTTGTATGTGCTGTATATATGTATGTAATTATATATGTATCTGCTGGTTGTTATCCACCCATACACCAACCCAACCCAACCCATCCTAACCTAACCTAACCCAACTAACCTAACCCAACCTAACCCAACCTAACCTAACCTAACCTAACCCAACGCTAACCTAACCTAACCTAACCTAAACTAAACTAAACCAAGCCAACCTAACCCAACCTAACCCCTTAACTTTCTATCTATCCATCCATCCATTTAGTTTAGTTATCTATTATGTAACCTTTATGTCTATTATTTTATTTACTCATTTTTATATACATTGGCTAATCTGGAAAAAGCTATCTATTTATTTATTCATCTATCTGTCTGTCTATCTATTAATCTACCTGTCTGTCTGTCTATCTATCTATCTATTAATCTACCTGTCTGTCTGTCCTGTCTATCTATTAATCTACCTGTCTGTCTGTATCTATCTATTAATCTACCTGTCTGTCTGTCTATCTATTAATCTACCTGTATCTGTATGTCTATAAATCTACCTATCTGTCTGTCTATCTATCAATCTATCTGTCTAACCATTCATCCATCCATTCACCCATACATCTATCTATTTATCTATCTAATCATCTAACTATCCATCTATTCATCAAACTATTCACCCATCCATCTGATCTATTTATCCATCTATTCATCCATCCATCCACCCATCCATCCATCTATCTATTTATCCATCTATTCATCCATCCATCCACCCATCATCCATCTATTCATCTAACTATTCACCCACCCATCTATCTATTTATCTATCTATTTATCTATCTATTCATCCATCCACCCATATATCTAGCTATCCAGCTATCTATTTATTTATCCATATATTCATTTAACTTTCATTCATCCATCCATTTATTTATTTATCCATCCATCCATCCATCTATTTATCTATTTGTCCATCTATTCATCCAACCACCAATCCATCTATCTGTTTGTCCATCTATTCATCTAACTATTCACCAATCCATCCGCCCACTTATATCTATCCATCTATCTATTCATCCATCCACCCATATAATTATCTATCTATCTATTCATCTCCAACTATCTTTATCCATCTATTCATCCATCCATACATCCATTAGTTCATTACCGTGTGCAATCCATCTATACTTCCTTCCTCTATCTCTCTCTCTATCTCTCTCTCTCTCTCTCTCTCTCTCTCTCTCTCTCTCTCTCTCCGGTGTCCAAGATTAGATGCAGAGAGAGAGAGAGAGAGAGAGAGAGTTGTATAGGCCAAGTGTAAGAGAGAGAGAGAGAGAGAGGAGAGAGAGAGAGAGAGAGAGGTTCGTATTGATCAGTAGTCTGGCTTTCCCCCTCCCCTCCCTTCCTCCTCCTCCTCTCTCTCTCTCTCTCTCTCTCTCTCTCTCTCTCTCTCTCTCTCTCTCTCTCTCTGTTTTTCCATATTTCCTTTGCTCTCCCTTTCTACACACACACGTTTCATATCCTTGAGATTATTATTATTATTATTACACACACACACACACACACACACACACACACACACACACACACACACACACACACACACACACACACACACACACACACACACACACACACACATCAGTTTCATGGTCTTATTATTATTATTATTATTACACACACGCACACACACACTGATTCCTCCACACACACACACACACACACACACACACACACACAAACACACACAGTAGCCTAAACAGACAGACCATTACGTCACCATTGGACCAGTAGGTTAGGTTATAGGTAGGTAGGCAGGTAGGTAGGTAGGGAGGATAGGGTGTAGGTAGGTAGGATAGGTAGGTAGGGAGGATAGGGTGTAGTTAGGTAGGATAGGTAGGTAGGGACGATAGGGTGTAGGTAGGGAGGATAGGGTGTAGGTAGGTAGGATAGGTATGTAGGGAGGATAGGGTGTAGGTAGGTAGGTAGGGAGGATAGGGTGTAGGTAGGTAGGTAGGTAGGATAGGTAGGTAGGTGTGTTTTGTAATATGGTGGTGGTGGTGGTGGTAGTCATTAATTCTTCAATCAATAATTATGTCCCTCTAACCTCGTGGTTCACCTTATACTAAAACATTATTATTATTATTATTATTATTGTTGTTATTGTTATTATTATTATTTTTATACTAAATTTAACAAAAATTTAAGTTTAGACAAAATTATAGAAGACAGTTATTATTATTATTTATTATTACTATTATTGTTGTTATTGTTATTATTATTATTTTTATACTAAATTTAACAAAATATAAGTTTAGACAAAATTATAGAAGACAGTTATTATTATTATTATTATTATAATTATTATTATTGTTATTATTGTTATTATTATTCTAGATTTAACTATTCTTTATAATTCTTGAGTAATTATCATCTTTACCTTAAAAAAATATATAGAGGTTATGTAATCACCTGTGTTTGTGTGTTAGATGGTGAACAGATGACTAAACAAATTGTACTAATGAATTTTGAACAAACTTTTATGGATATTTATTGGTATTATGGAATCTAAAAGTGATTATAATTTGTTAGTATTATTGGAATCTAAAATTAATTATATATCTTTGGTATTATTAAATCTAAAAGTGATTATATAAATTTATTAGTATCATGAAATCTAAAAGTGATTATGTATATTCTAAAAGGGATTATTTTTATTGGTATTATGAAATATAAAAGTGATTAGGCTATATAAATTTATTTAATATTATGAAATCTAAAAGTGATTATGTATATTCTATTATTGGTATTATGAATCTAAAAGTGATTATATTTATTGGTATTATGAAATCTAAAAGTGATTATATTTCGTTTCTTTTGCTGATAAAAGTTATGGTCAGGAACGGTTATGATTTACATGTTAGTGGTTGAATGAAAGTGAAATATG